>JADLIF010002034.1:0-19597 GCA_016648015.1 Steinernema khuongi | reverse complement strand
CCCCGACAAGTTCCAGCGCAAGGTCGAGCAGTACATCTACGACTACTGCGAGAGCAAGCAGGGAAGGCGAGGGTACCGCCACTGACCTCCTTCTTCTTGTCCGCAGTTGCCTGTTCGTGATAAATGCCTTAATGTGTCGTTTGGTGGTTCTATCTGGTCCGTGGAAGGCGGTGGAGACTATCCTGAGTTGTCGTCTTTGCTCGCACCTGTAGCCTTCTTATTCTGGTGCCACAGAGTGTCTTCTGGCAAGAGATGCAGGCCCAAACCGAAGCTCTTTCATGATAACAGAAACTGACCAGCTCTAGGAAGGGTCTTCTGGGACAGAGGCCGAAGCCTAGCTCGACCACATAATGTAGGCACGACCTCCCCGAGCCACCTTCTCACGCTGGGAATATCTCTGGTTGCCTTCAGAGCTAACCCCCAGCCTCTGATGGATTCCATTGAACGTTTATTTGGAGAGCCAGTAGAGCTATGGATCATAGGTTGCTTTGTGTTGGGACCACCGAAAGTAAGTGCGCTGAGATGCCGAGTATGTACAAACAGAGGGAAGGAACCGTCGGGGGTCACATCTTCCGGATGAGGATCTTCTGAGGCGGGCGGAGCTGGGTGCAGATCTGGGCGATGGGGATGTCGTCCGGGATGGGCGCCTCGTCTCCCACGGCGCTGTCCTGCAGCACGAGCGCGTAGTCGTCCAGGTCGATGTCCTCGGAGATGGTGGACAGCGAGCTACTTGTGGCGAGACGGTTCATCGAGAGGACCAGGGCGATCGCCTCGCGACTCGTCGTCTTCGTGGAGATGAGCAGGGACTTGTAGTTGCTCTGAAGAAGAGGGGTTTAAACAAGTTGGAGGGGCGTCTTTCTATGTACAGATTATAAAGGGTCTCCCAGGGCACCTGATCGGCACGTTCTGCCCTCAAATTAGTCCTCACAAGTAGTCCTTCTCTTGGAAACCATCTGCTCAAGCTCGCGGCAGCAATGCTACAAGTGGGCGAGGCGGTAGCGAAGCCGAAACGGTCACAGCCTCTTCTTTGTCACCTTGTCAGCGCACAATCTGCGTTGCTCGCTTAGTTTGGCCCCACTCACCTGAGGAGATATTTCATGGTCACATATTCTGACCAGCACTCCGTTCTTGGACATGGTCAGCGCGAACCTGGACATGTGCATGGGATGGCACCTTTGCAGCTCTAGGGGCCGCGCGTCTTTGCCTGAAACACCGTATGCCTACAAACCCGACAAAGTCCAAAGTTACCGAGCTCCAGCAGCGTCCTCACTTCCTGGCCGTCGGCTCGCCTCGTGCGCACTTCCATGAGCAGCTGGTACATGTTGGGGTCTCGGCACGAAAGCCGGAACTTGTTGAGGATCTGGTCGATGACCGTCTGCACGGTCGTCTGTGTGGAGATCTTGAGGGTCTTGTAGTCGGTGTCCGGCTTCACGTTCCCCGTGTGCACTCGGAGGGCGCCCTGGAGAGGGAGTCGTCAGGCGGTGTAAAGCGGTCAGATGGGTGCGCATATGTCGGACACTGTCGCGGACATGTGTTGTTTAGGGTTCGCTGGCGCCAGCTTTTTTGCTGTAATCGGACAGGTGCGGCTCTTGGAGGGAAAGGGACAAAGACGGTGCCTACAGTGCCCGAGAAAGCTTCACGCAAGCCCCCCGACTCTTAAGAACTTTCTGGGCGTATGCATGGTGAGTTCTCTGGAAGCTGCACGACAGAAGGAGCCTAGGATCACCCTTGACACCTTCTTTACTTAAAAGGTCGTGGGAGAATGCATAGCCAAGGTGTTCAGAGTTAAATATAGCAAATTTGATGGTTTTGAATGCACCCCTTCTTTCCTACTTCCTACTCGTCTTACTGTAAAGTTGGAAAACCACTCCTGCCCCACTCTGAGCAACTCGATCTCCCTCTGTCCTTCAAAGTTTTTGCCTCTGTCGCCATTTGTAAAACTCCCTTTTTTGCCCGCAGACGACCGGTCTTGTCTCAGTCTGGCCGTCTAGACAGTCTCCTCCTGCAAATGCACAAAAGCCTCTCGCGCGCCTCTAGACACTTTTCCACTTCCCCACTCGTCCCCCGGCCTACCGGTCGGTCTCCGCTCCAAGCGAAGCACCGGAATCCTCTTTTTACGGCTTCCAGTGTAATTATGCGACAGGTGGGCTCAATTGCTTCTTTCGGAGCGCGCGCGACCTTGGCGCGCCGAAGGTCCGGGGCTAACGCGTCTTCGCGGGTGCCGAGTTGATTAATTGCGGTGGCGCGGACAAAGGTCGGGCTTACCCACTCCGACGTGGAGTCCGAGCTGTCGATGGAGGAGAGTGAGGAGAGCGACGTGGAGCGGTCGCGGAGGTACGCCGGGTCGTAGATGCTCAAGGAGGACTTGCCGATGGAGGCGGAGGACGTGGATGGCGAGGGAGAGGAGGGCACTTTGAGGTTGTTGCTGTGGAGCGATGTGCGGGAGGTGCTCGTTGACGAGCGGACTTGGTACTTTAACATGGCTAGGGCCTGAAACGAGAAGGGTCCCTTAAGAAGGGGATAGAACACTGCCTTTGGAGAGGACACGAGCACGGACCGAAAGTTTCGCGGTGAGACCGTGGCACGGGTGCATAGAGCGAGGAAAACGCAGAAAACACGCGCCCCGGGCAGGATCCGAACGTGGTCCTGGAAACTGACAAACAGCGCGTGGAGACCCGGAAGCGCTGGAATCTCCGAACGGCGTGGAACGAAATGGAAAGCCGGGGAGGGGCGCCGCGCGGGAGGCGTGGCGCCGGACCTCCCAACACGTAAACACCGCCGTTCACACCTTCGTTTCCGTGCTTCCTTTGACGGATCGCGGTTTGCAGAAAACGGTTTCGGCGACAGATGGCCACGCGCGCGAGATGGATCGCTCGCGTGCCGCTCGGTGGCTCGGAGGGGACAAGGCGACGGTGGCCATAAATTAACTCTGCTTGTAGTGTGACTGGACAAGATTGGAACGAGGGTTGCTAACCGCGACACGACGTGGGTTTCAAGGACACGCCCTGAGGGGAGGAAATCGACCAGAAGAGCTGACAAAACAAAGTGTGTTTAACAGTGTTTAAGTAGGTTCCTGTGGTCCCGACACGGAGGAGACTTCTTGGGAGTGATTCTATGAGATTGATTGGTTCATTCACCTTGTCAAGTGGAAACTGGATCGTTTAAGTGAGTTAATCGGAGCGGACTTGAAGGCAATGAAGTGTGAAATGGACGAACATTCCAGAAGTGTGGAGCTCGACCGCAAACGGAAACTGACAAGTGCGAAAGTTCTGGGAAATGTGTAATTGCCCCTTGGAAGCAAGAAGGGTTCTTCAGGTTACGAGTTGGACCTTTTTTGCAAAAAATGAAGGTCGGCACTTGACAAGCTGTCAAACCGTGCTCAGTGGAAAGTCCTAACGTAGATCTCTACACAGGCAATCACAAAAAAAGTCAAATAGTCAGTCTCTATTACTCTGTTTTGAGAGTTCTATTATATGGAAATGTTTCTTAACGTGTTGAAATATTTCTCGACTCTCGAAAAACCACGTAAATGACAAAGAATCAACAGGTCTTGTGTGTAGGTCGAGACCTCAGTCTCTCTGCGTTCTTCTAAGACCTTAGTCCTAGGATATGGTCTCTCTAGGGGTCCCTGTGAGGTTCCAGCAGCTCCAGAAGCTCGGCTACAGAGCGGCGCAAGAGGCGACCAGTCGACTCCGTTGACTCATGTCAAATGACGCGCGAGTGGACCGGTTCCAGACAATTACCAATGAGACACATGTGCTCTGGCCAATGAGACAACAAGCGAGTGGTAAATGTGTCATGTTCGTCGTCGCCGACCAAATCGTCGACTTGGGGGCATCGGAACGGATCACAGTTTGACATTTGCCTTGCTAATCGCCGTGGACGCACAACAACTCGGCAAATAGGGTCGAAAACATGTGATTATTAATGTGAAAAATATGTGTCAGGGAGGGTCTGCTGAGATGTTGCGCATCTGATGGCGGCGCGCCATAAGGAGGAGCGGGGAGGTGTGAATTCTCAATTGGGGGTCATGGACGAGGTGAAGGAGATGACACGATGGTGAAAACAAGCCGAATTGAACTTCTTTATGGGCCTTATAAGTTCTGCTGGGCAACTGGTGAAAGTAATCTAAAACAATGGCCTTGATCTATGGGCGTATGGTTGTGCCTCAGAGCCTCGCTTTTGTGGTTAAACCTAGGGGTGATCAGAACCATGAACTGACCCAAGCGTTCTCGGAGATCTTGCCTGGGGATGGCTTGGTGGGAGCAATGAATACGGCCCTTCTTGGAAGGTTGGGGTCTACAAAAAGTGGAATTAAGCACAAAACTAAGCATCTCGTGACCTCCTTCCTGGTCATGTTCAACAAAAATCTATATCCTGGACTGCGGTCCTACAAGGGAGCCCCCAAGGGTGAGCAAAACACTAAGATAACAATTCTCCCCAATGAAACACTGCCAGAAGTCATCGGGAAGCAGTAAAAGTCGGACGGGCTGTTTACAGGTTTACAGCCTCCTCGGAGGTCCGAAACGCGAGCCGCCGGCTGGCGCGGGCGGTTCAGGTGACCTTAATCGCCGGACCATTATCGCTTTCGAGTGTCCGGTGTCCACTCGGAGACGCGTTCCGCGGGCTCTCGACGCGACTCTCGACGCCACTCGAGCACTTTCACTCCCAATCACTTCTGGCGTTGAAATTCGATAGTGAAAGTCACAAAGTGTCTCCCGGAGGGAAGGTTCTTGGGGCACAAATGGGCGGATTTATTGTGCCTTCTGCAGTTGTATCTCCACGTTTTGCTCCTTCACGATGACTTTTATGTTTTATGAGGTTTGTGTAGAGCTCTTGGTAGAGGGGAGCTGGCGGAGAAGGGGCATCTGGTGTATGGGGCCTATGAGGGCTGGAATGGTCTTTTATCACCCAAGGAGAGGGTTGCGGGGTTCCAAAATAGAGAAACAAAGGGAATTGGTTCTTCCACCACTTCGATTCATTGACAATTTACAAAAACCGGCTTCTGAGAGCTTGTTTGTTTGTTTCAGGACATAAAGGGGAAGAAACCCTCAGCATTGATCAGGTATCCAATCTCTGACCCACTTGGAGGCGGGCGCCCTTAGAGCGCCACGGAAGCGCGCCAATGAAAAAACCGCCGCTAATGAACTTTGTCGACGGTGGGTAAACGCAAAGGAGAAAAATGGCCCCAAAGCGGACTCAGCAGTTGGCGCTGGCTCAGCGCCTGTTAATCATTCGCGGACCGTTTTTTAGGCGACTCAAAGCGCGATCTAGAACGCTTCAGGAGGGAGGGTTTCCAACGGAATTCTGGAGATAATTTGGACCTGGGATCGCTGTCCTTCCAGTGGTGCAGTCACGTGCGCCAAAAGCTGTCGGTGAACTCTCGATATAGGAAGCTTCCATTTCGGGTAAAAGGAAGGGTAAAAGTGAAAGGACAGCAGTCCGAGATTCGAGAGTAGAACTGACCCTGGCTGAGGTCCAAATGATACTCTAGTACTTTAGGGGCCATTAAACATCCCATTCCCCTAAATTTTCCACTCGGGACCGGGTCCATTTTGCGTCACTTTGCACGGCTCTTTTCCACACACATTATTATTTATTTGCTTCGCTTCCCCAACGGACCGTCAGCGCCATCTGATGAAAAGACGCGCCCACGATCAAAGGCGCGAGGGCCGGAAGGAGGCGAGGGACTGAAAGGAGTTCCGCGGAGACGTTCCGAGAGAGCGAATATTAATACGCGTGCACAAAAGCGACGCCGCCGGAAACGGACCGTCCGAGGGGAGTACGGTCGATGAATTAAACATGTGGTCGGGGTGCGGAGGGGAGAGCACGTGGCGGAGGAACTGGAAAGACCCGAGGCACACCGTTTGCAGTTTGTGCGAAAAGCGAGTACTTTAGAAGGTGGAGAGGAAAGTGGCAAATTAATGCTTGGACCAGGCTGGGAGTCGAACCTGTGACCGCCCGCGCGCCAAACCAGATGGTTGGAATCACTGCCATTACCCCACGGGCCACTACTTGGCGGTTTCCTCACGTTTTGGATCTCCTCTTGGAAACGTCGGACTTTTTTTAAGAAAGGTTCTTCTTCCAAATTTCAAGGCACTACATTAAGGGACTTTAGCTCTGGATGGGGTTCTGAACCCCTGGAAACCCAAAAACACGCTCTCCACCGCGAAGTTCTCGTAAAAAGACCCTACAAGAGGGAAGCGTGCGCAAATATTAGCCCAGCGCGTTGGAACAGCCGCCGTGGGTGGCGCTCCCGGAGCGACAGCTCTCTTGATATCGCTCGGAGATTAAACTCGGAGAGTCGCCACCGCGTCTGCAGCACAATCCGAACAAAACAAATAGGACCGACCCGAGAGTGACAGGAGTAGGCCGGGATTTATGGACGCGGCGGGATGCGGTCAAAGTAGTAGTCGGACAGGCGGGTCCTGAAATGTTAGACTTGTGAGCTTGAACTCGCCGTGTTTAGAAAAAGGACAAAAAAATCATGAAAAAAGACAATAAAAAAGAGAAAGACCGCGAGGGGCGTCGAACCCCACTCGGTGAGGCCGATAAACCAGCGCACCATAGAAGCATTTCCGCTCCTTCACAACCACGCACATTCTTGACTCACCTCCTCGTACTCCTGTTTACCCGAGGATGACCCACATGCAACTGCACTGACTCATAATCCACGAACCATTTATGCAGAGTTAATCGGGTTTGTCGCCGACGTTCTGTGCACTTAGCGTTCGATCGCCGGCTATCACACGATTCCCGTGCATTAGTTTCACATTTCCCCTTTCATCCCGAGCGCCTCTTCCTCGAAAAACTGAGGTTTTGCTCACTCAAAACCCAAGCGTTTGTTTACGAGCAAGTAGGACTCAACGTGAACAGTCGACATTTCCTGGTTACACATAAAGGGGGACACAAGAGGCAAGTGTGACTTTTACCACTCAGACAAAGACACGTGGAAGGGAATTACCCATAGGGAAAGGTGTGGGAAGGAGCCTCTTGGGATACTGTAGCAAAGGGTCAAACCCAGTCACAGTAAGATTCCACTCGAAGCCACTCTGAGAAGTCACTTCAAGGAATGCAACTGATGGCGACCCCGCCAGGAGTGTGTGGGAAGGGTGACTCACAAAAGCAAACAGAAGGGTTTCCGCCAGGCATCGACGACCTATGGAGTGCGGGTTTCTTGCGTGCTTCCGGGCACTAAAGAACGAGCAGATGAAGACCGAATCGCCTCCGGGAAGTAGAGAGATTAGTCTTCTATTTGGACACAAAGCGCGGGATAAGAAGAGACTTGGTTGCGTCACGTTTTGTTAAGCCGGATGAGGAAGAAGGACGACACGAGGTGAAGCTGGGAATCGCGATGTGTTCGGCAGCGAGTTCCCCTCGCTTTTCTGGCCAAGAACGACCAGGGCGGCCTGGAGAGGTCCTTACTGCTCCGGTCAGAATGTGAGAAGAAGCACCATCTCGGTCTTTGGCGATTTTCAGAGCGCTTAAATCACAATAGTCCCCTTTGGAAGACAATCAAACTCAGAAAGCACACCAAGAAGGGACCGAGACTAACCACTTACGGTTCCCAACGGTCCGTAATCCCCTTTCGCCGTCCTCTTCTAACGTCGGGCGCCCTTGAGTCTTTCGAAGCGGAGCTTATTGCACAAGAGCAGGCGAGAAGCACGAATCCTGGGACAAGGCTTCGGGTGGACGAAGTAAACTGTACAGAAGGCAGAGGCAAGTGCTTCTACTGTACAGCGCGCAAAACACAGTTCTTATCACCCTCTGCGAGGCAACCAGGTAGGAACAACAGGTCGCCTAATTCCGCCGATTTCACGCGTCCTTTACCGACTTCCGAATTCCTCCAGTGACTCCTAATTTCCGATGACCCTATCACCGCTTCCGCTGATGTACCGCAAAGGTGGTCTTCGCTCAATCGAGAAACGATAAACAAAACCGTTTCCCCACAGTTGCGTTTACTTTTCTTTCCCCGCTGGGCGCAATTCTTCTAATGAGCCAAGATTTATGATTTTTCTGAGACGATTTGGGTCAGACCACGGCGAAGGAGCTAACAAAGAGATTTCCATGGGTGTACGAATTCAAGCATGATCAAGAAGATGGAGGAAGTGAAGTCCGATAAACGTATAAAAAGTAATAAGAAGCGGGAAAAAGTAACTCCCCGGCCGGGAATCGAACCCGGGTCTCGCACGTGACAGGCGCGGATACTCACCACTATACTACCGAGGACTGAACGAAGATTGCGTTCGTTTGGTTATAGCACCGTCGGCGTCGTCTTCTGTGGAGTTGTAAAGGACGTAAATACAAGCAAAAATAGAAGATTGAGATTACAAATAAACGCTCCGCTGTTCGGACGTTAGAAACAGCTGACGAAGCACATGGGCCAAAGCATATGACCAGATGCCGCTGGGAAAAACAGAAAATGGTTATAAATATTTACAAAATGAGGTATGGGACGATGAAATAAAAATAAACAAATTTTTAGCCGCCAGTTAAAGCTCTGGAACAACTTCTTAGAGTTTTAAAGCTTTCACAAACCCTCTTTTACTCTTCTTACTCTTACAGATGAAGTAACCCTGGAATACCGTAGTTCCACTGACCACAAGAAAAGGGTGTTCACTAGTCCAGATATAGAGCTTCAGCGCGGCTTCAATGCAAAGAAGGTACTGCACACCCTTTCCTACCAAGAGATAAAGCAGACTACTTGTTTTGTCTACGGTCTGCCAGACAAGTCTACGCTAACTAAACAGGTGTTCCAAGTTCAAATCAGCTGAAATGTTTCCCAGAGACACAACAACAGGGTTTGTCAGCTGATCGTTAGTTCAAGCACGTCAAAACAACCTTGTAAACCTGTCTATCAAGAAAGCAGTTGCGAGACCCTGACAAGCATCCACTCACAGTCTTAGGACGCATAGATCTCAGATTCGTCCGCGCCACGGCTCCGCACGAAACCGCTGCAAATAAACAAACGTTTCCCGCATAAAATAAATAAGCGTCGCCGCTGACCATCGGGCGACCCGGCCGGCTGCCCGAGCCACAAAAAGGGCGCCTTATCGCCGCCATCTGTCAGGCGAAGCCGCGCTGACCGCCGGACGGCTGCGGAAGCGTTGCAGGGAAACAGCGCTAATTGGGGTCCTCTGATGGGGTTTTGTTACAGTCGGGGTTAAGTGGGACGATGGTGAAAGGCAGAGAACTCCGGCGTCTCAAAAGCGACGTCGAAAGACCGTTTATGATGGCCGAAAAACGGGATATGTGGTCTGGGCAAACGTTCCGCAGGTGAGTCAGAGCTCAAGCAGCTGACACATGGGCGGGGGCGACGTGCGCGCCAGTGACCTTAGGGAGCCTGGGCATGTCATGTGGATTTTGAACATTGTGATTCAGAAGCAGGCCAGAAGGTCCGTGTTCCCTGGTTGAAATTGCACACACTTAAGGGGGGATGAGAGAGTTAGCTCGACATTGTAAAGATGCGATATAGAGTTAGAATGGGAATATCTCGTTTTTGATGGCAAATCGATCCTTACCTTCAGGGCAATAGCGGTTAATTGATCAGTGTAAATGCTTTCAAACTTCCTTGAGTGGCCCTTGACGATATATGTACTTGAAACTTACATTTTAATGGGGGTGAAAAATGCCCGGCGGGCCTCCATGTCAGAATAGCCACGTGTTTGCGAGCGTATAACGTTATTATCAAATAATATTTGCGCTTTTTATGTAGGCTTCTCAGTGTTTGGACGCGCATTTCCATGCTAACATTTAGGTCTTTCATCACCACGAAGATTCATATTTATCGATAGAAGACACGTTTTGAGGGCACCATAGGACACAATAATAACAGCGGAACATATCAGCTGTCCAGTAAGCCTCAGCCTACAAGTGACAGCTAAGCGTCAAATCTCTAATACAAGCCCAAAGGAGGCGTGAACTTGCGCAACCATAATTTGGACCTGTTTCTCCCAATTACGCTCAGATAATTGTGGGGTGCTGGAGTGTAATTGAGCCACGGTGTGAAGCGCAGGGAAGCTGCAAGGCTAAGATAATCATAGAGAGCGTTAGTTTCTGCAAGTGCACTGTGTCGAGATAATGATGTCCTGGCCAGAGCTCTTTAGCCTTTCCAATGGACGCCTAATAGGACATCTAATAGGAAATCTAGTCATTCTTAAGAGTGTGAGGTCCTAACAAGAGCTTGCTACTCTACCGAACCAATCCTACGTAGATAGAACAGGAACTCTCATTATCACGTACTTACTGAGCTGTTATAAGCGGGGTTAACGAAATATCCCTCCTACTTTAGACGTCTAGACTTAACTGAGACACGCAACAGTCTATGTGCGTGCTTCCCTGGACAAAGACGCTTATCCCACAAAATGGCGCACATCTTAATTAGGCGAATTAGTACGTCGAGCGGGAGGCGAAAAACGAAGACCCTCCGCGAGGCGATGGCATCGCGGTTCGGAGGCGGCGATGACCCACAGCGGGGCGCGGCGCCGGCGCGGGTGGTTCTTGGCAGCAACAAAGGCTCGTGGCCAAGTGTTGCGCGCATTAATCACGCTTCGGTCAGTCGAAACAGTGTTTTGTGAGGGAGGGAAAACGCAAGCCACGACAAAGGGTTCTTCTGCACTGGTCCCGGAACGATCGAGTTCGATGGAGGGTTATTGTTAGGGTAGAAGGTCATTGCGGGCTGATAAGCATCGGTGCTGGCGATAAGATCTGTTCTTAATAGGCACGCGCGTTTTTTCGACTTCGCCAGGAGAGTATTACGATTTTCTTAAAATCATGAAGAAGAAGGTGGAAGACAAGGGAAAAAACGCCATTTAAAGCCAAAATGGGTAGCACTGTAGGACCACAAAGGATAAAAAAGGAGCTTAAAAAAGTAACTCCCCGGCCGGGAATCGAACCCGGGTCTCGCACGTGACAGGCGCGGATACTCACCACTATACTACCGAGGACACGTTCCTGGCTTTCGTGACTTTCTTTACATTACAACGCACATTTGATGTCTTCCAGTGAAGATAGGATAGGATCTGGGCACCGTTCGTGTCAAAACATCGCATTTGGAGATCTAATCGGATTATACAAATCTCAGCGCAGATCAAAGGGATGTTGAGGTCATAAACCTCTTTGGATATCTTCCGTGGGATGGTCTTACTTAATCTGATAATTGCTCTCTGGGAATTTCACGATGTTGACTGGAAATGAGGCTGTATTTTCATCCTTCTGGACCAGGACTTGGTATGAGAACCATGCCGAGTCCTTGTACGGGAATGTGAGGGAAACGAAAGGTAAACAGTAGAATAGCAATAAACATAACGGACTCCAGCTCTAATCCACACAACCGTTGCGTAATAAGAAATCAGCTCCTGACAGTAAGTGTTGTGGACCAAGAATTCCAAAGAAGAAGAAAGTAGGAGGCGCTAGATCCGTCCACAAAGCACACGTCCAGCCATGTTCCTCCAGCGAACATCCACAAATCCACAAGACCCTCATCCTCCAATCCCCCGCTGTCCTTTCGCTTAAAAAACCAACAAAGACCCTTCTAATCCACAAAAACCTCCAATCCGACCTTCGCTCGCGTGGGATAATCTCCGGATGACACCGCCGTCGAAGGAGTCGCGTCCCCGAAAGGCCGACAACACCCCCAATTAAGCGATTCTTTTTGCGCCCATAAAAGGACGCAAAAACGGAAGAGAGAAGGGCTGAGAAACGACGCTACTGTTCGAGTCACCGACCGCGATTACCTGAATGCGGCGCCTTTGCGGGAGAAGGAGATGGGCGGGAGAGGCGGTTGTGTATTTGCCGGAATGGGTTGGATCTTGTACGCCTTTTGGAAGTGGCGAACCCGGGAGAGCGCGAGGCAGATGCAGAAAGAAGAAGAAGCTTATGTGTTGTGGCAGAGGAACACGAAGCGTTGAAGAAGCTTGGGTCCTTTGAGGACTTATGAATTGCGTGCATCTAGATAGCCTACTAGGAATCTTCAAAGGAAGGACAAAGCCTGGAATGGGAAAAGGAAAAAGTAACTCCCCGGCCGGGAATCGAACCCGGGTCTCGCACGTGACAGGCGCGGATACTCACCACTATACTACCGAGGACATGGAAGCCATGTCTGCCGAGATTGTTACAAACATAAGAAGCCGACATCAATAAGGTCGCAATGTCCTACTTGTTGTCCTATGTGTCACCACGGAAGCCCAGACCACCTCCATAAGACGTTGTCTTGAGGTTTACAGTCTTCAAGCACCCAATCCCTATCTTGCAAAGCCGCCGTTTTACGGCTTCCGCGCACCTTTCATCTTCACCTCCCCGAAGACATAATCTTGACGGATCTCGTGTATGTTTTGACACAAACATGTCGTCATACTTGGAGATGACAGATGAGATAGCAGGGGTTAAAATATGTGTGTCGCGATAGTAAAACCAACTTTGATAGATCGACGCGATGAAAAGATCCGACAACTCGCCTATTCTTTGTTTTATGCAATATTTTTTCCATACGATGGCCTCATAATTGCACTATAACCACGCAGCAATTAACCGTGAACAATGAGGCGAAACTGGTCCTTCTAGCATTGCGCAATTTCGCGCTTTCTTTTTGCGGATATCGCCCATGAGAGGTGGCGCTCTGAACTATGACCGAACCCTTAGAGAGAATCGAGGAGATCCAGGATTAAAGTGGTGCCAAGTATGACCGGGGGCCTGGAAGAGATCATTGTAGTCAGGGGGTCACGATAGCCAAGACATTCCCTGAAAGTTTAAGCGATATTATTGAATTGTACTTCGTGCAACTGATCCTATACATCCAACCATGAACCTTCTTCTCACGTGTGTGAATCTCCTTCACTGACGATAAACACATGAGACTTTGGTTCTAGTCATGGTTTGTATTATGATCGAAGTTGAAAACGGGTGAGGGTCCTATAAAAGTGTGTTTCAGCATTAAACAGATATGATTGGGGACCCTTCTGTAAGGCCCACATCTTCTTTTCAGCGTTTCCGACCTAATCGGAACAACCTCGACCCATATTAAAGCGCCTGGCCATTTGATGCTTAAGAAGGCCGGCTTTCGCCTGGCAACAATTTCGTCCCATCATCCCAGCTGTTGACCCAAATGGAAACTTCTCATTTGCGCGTTAACGTCACGCCTGAACACGCCTAACGGATCGTCGACGAGAGGACAAAAAGAGGAAATTTCGGATATGCGTCGTTGCGCAAAACGATAATTCTGGGAGATTACCGTCGCCGCATTGGATGCGCGCGCCGTTAAGAATGCTAATGGGACGTTGTTGCGGAGGGCGCACCTGAGGGGGCAGTTCTGATGGGTTCAGCGGTTCCATCCAATGAGATCGAGGGAGTCGGAAAAAGTGGATTGGAATTGCTTTGCGGACCGGTGCGATATCGTTTATGGCTTGGGAAGACAAACACGTTAGGCTTTCATCTCTTCTCGGATCGCACTGATCTCCTGGCGACCGGGGTTCGCCTCCCAACGTCAAGACTGGTTTCGTGAACCACTCACCTCTAATCACAATCAGAGCTGACGGGTTACGGTCAAGGCACGAGAAGAAGCGCGGAAGAAGAATTTGAATACAGTAGGAGCCTGGTCCGGTGCCCTTCTGCTTAGGTATTCCTGCTCGCCTTTCGCTTCACGGAGAGTTCGTCGTTGGCGTCGTGGCGATTTTTCCAGAGAAACGGCCATGGATCTGATCGATTCCGGAATGCACAGTACCCGAAGGAAGAACATGCGAAGTATACTGTAGACACTTGCAGCGAGTCTACTTCCACATTTGCACAACCATAGACTGTAGACAGTGATGGTCTGTCTCGTTCATTTGGATCTGAGTTTCGATAGAACCCAGCCACCTCTTCTCGACCTCCGTCCTCTTCGATGGCGTACATCAAGAGGCGTCGCTCCCACGTGCTGGCGGCCCTGTGTTTTATTGTTCTGTTCTGCTTCCTGTTCACGTCTACCCACTTTCGTGGCGCCAACGAAGGAGAAGGTGGCTACGGAGTGAACATCAGGAGAGAGGTAGGTACTTGTATTTATCTGTCAACGTTCAGTGCCAGTCCAGGATCTTTCCGAAGAGGAGCGCGAGGAATACGACAAGGGATTCAAGAATAACGCGTTCAATCAGTACGTCTCCGACCGGATATCTTTGAGGAGATCGCTGTCTTCGCCTCCAAGACAGTGTGTCTAAGATTATATGACCTGAACTAACGATTGTATTTAGATGCCGGTATGAGAAGTATCCCAAAAACCTGCCGAAAACCTCGATCATCATCTGCTTCCACAACGAGGCCTGGTCGACTCTTCTCCGCAGCGTACATTCTGTGCTTGATCGTTCGCCTTCGCATCTTGTCAGTGAAATCCTTCTCATCGATGATTTCTCCGACGCCGAGCACTTGAAAAAGCCCTTGGATGAGTACATGGCTCAATTCAAGAATGTCAGGATTATTAGGCTGGCAAGGCGGGAGGGTTTGATCAGAGCGCGTTTGGTCGGAGCGGCCAGGGCGACCGGCACTGTCCTCACCTTTCTGGATTCGCATATTGAATGCATGGAAGGTAAGCCAAGAGATGCATGCGCGATTGTTATGTATTCTTTTAGGCTGGCTCGAACCCCTCCTCGCTCGGATCAAACAAAGTTCGAAGAATGTTGTCACTCCCGTCATCGATACAATCAATAGCATGACCCTAGAGTACGGCTTCGCAAGCACTAGCCTGTACGGAGGCTTTGACTGGAACCTCAATTTCAAATGGTACAAGGCGCCGAATAGAGTTTTGGACGCTCGGGAACGGAAAATCGATCCCTTACCGTATGCCATTTGATCAGTCGAGTCGATCTTGTATTTTTCACTGCTTCAGGACACCTACCATCGCCGGCGGTCTATTCTCCATCGACAAGCGCTTTTTCTATACTCTAGGAGCATACGATCCCGATTTCGAGACGTGGGGCGCCGAGAACTTGGAACTCTCGTTCAAGTCGTGGATGTGCGGCGGACGACTGGAAATTATTCCCTGCAGCCACGTTGGCCATATTTTCCGTAAGAAGTCTCCGTATAAATGGCCCAGGGGCATAGAAGTCATTGGTTATAATAATCTACGTCTCGCAGCTGTGTGGATGGACGACTACAAGCGCTACTACTACAAATGGCGGAATGTCGCAGAAGATGTTAGTTTGAGTGCTTCTTCTTGGTCAATAGTCAACGCCCTTTTAGGCCGACTACGGTGACGTTTCTGATCGCGTGGCCCTGCGGAAGAAGCTCAATTGCAAGTCGTTCCAGTGGTACATGGAGCACGTCTTTCCCGAACAGTTCGTGCCCGGAGAAGCCATCGGCTCCGGTGAAGTATGCTCTCGTGGTGTCTTGAAATACTCTTAACATTGAGTTCAGATTCGATCGAAGGCGAATAGATCGCTTTGTTTTGATGCAAAGATGGAGAAGTACAGTCCTCTTACGGTTTCTCCGTGCAACGGAAAGGTTTGTCTTCAGCTTCAAGTCACTCACCTTTCCTCATTCCTACAGGAATGGTACCTAAGTAAACGGGGAGAGATACGCCTCTTCGACTTCTGCTTGCAGTACGCTCAAGGCTTGCCGGTCCCGCGACTTGCCTCACTCTTACGGATGACAGCACAGATGACTAGCTGCAACCTACAGCAAGGCAGCCAGGAGTGGAAATACGACCGTTATGTAAGACAATTTTTCTTCTTTGGGAGCGTGCACATAATCTCCTTTCCAGACAGGGCAGATAAGTCACGCATCGACCGGATGGTGTCTTACGATGACCGAAGACAGCGGGACTATGGTGATGAACAACTGCGACGACACAAATCCACACCAGAAGTGGGAGTTCCAGAATTTTGCTGGATTTCGAGCGCGAAACTATACTTTGTCGCAGTTATGAAACTCTATTTAAAAAATACCTCTTCGTGATGCTCTCCCCAGGATCCCCTTCTGATTATCCCCGTCAAGGGTGTGCGGAGTTGGAATTTTCGAAAACGGAGGTCGGAAGTCGGAGGTCGGATTTTTGATTTCAAAAACGGAGGTCGGAGTTCGGAGTTCGGAGTTTTCAATTTGAAAACGGAGGTCGGAGGTCGGAGTTCGGAGGGCCAAAAAACCCGGAGTTTCCGGAGGTCGGAGGTCGGAGTTTTCACCGGGCTGTTCTTGACAAGCTTCATTGACTATAAAAGTTGGCTAGAAAAGCAATAAGCATCAGTTCCCAAAGGTTTTATTGGTAATTGACAGCTATCAGTTCCCGCAGGCTAGAAGAGAAAAAAGATGGAATCGCGCTGGGCCCATAGTAAAACTCCGGTTGAAAACTCCGGTTTTACCGCAGTTTTCGGAGGTCGGATGTCGGAGGTCGGAGTTTTCAATTTGAAAACGGAGGTCGGAAGTCGGAGTTCGGAAGGCCAAAAACCCCGGAGTTTCGGATACCGGAGGTCGGAGGTCGGAGGCTCCGCACACCCTTGATCCCCGTCTGCAGGCAAAGTGCATGAGACTGGAATGCGAGATATGTTGGATTCATTTCGAGAGCTTGGGTGACCGTCACCGGTGGAGATCTTTTGGGGCCCATAAGTACTCTCTTTGCAATCAACAGTCTTGCTAGAAGAAGCACAAACTGGGAGAACTCGCAGGCGTCTTTGTTGCGTCAGACAAGCAGATGTCCCTGCACTCCAGTTTCAAGTCGATCGCCGAGCGGTTGGGACGATCGTAGAGCTCTTTTGATTCTCGTTTAGAAGATGACGTGGGAATCGTCATCTGCAGTGCTTTCCATCTCCACATTGTGCTTTCTCTCTACCTTCAGCCTCGTCTTGTGCTGGAGGAAGAAGCACCAGAGGTCATACAGCTCAACAACTAAATCTGCCGTCGACCACTTGCAGCCGAGGAGAGTGCCCCTGAGCCAGAAAGAGGTAGCTTAACGTTTGTCTATCTTTTCTTCTACTGGAAGTTCAGGAACTGATCGCGCGTGGGGTCCTAAAAAAAGGCAAACATGAGTACCCAACGCTGGACGACGTTGTCAGCGACTGGAGCACGGAGAATGACGATAAAGAACCGCAGAAGAAGGTTCTCGGCTCAGAGACGCGGTCGATGTCGAAGGAAAAGCCAGGATCACCGGTCAACGAATCCAGAGAAGGAATCTTGGCGCCGGCGAGCGAGAAGAATTCAACACCCGTAAGCCGGGAGGCGGTGGAGCACTTACAGCCCGAATATCAGTAGAAGTTTTGATCCTAGCTTGGTAAGATCATCCCGGTAAATAAACATATAGCTTAAATAGTAGGAAGGGGATAACAGGGAATGGGGAGAGGAATGAGATTGCCGTCAGTATCGGCAATCCTATCGGGAACGTATACTCGAATAAGGACAACGTTAAGGAAAGAATATATATATATTTTAGCAATTAAACACATTTACATAAACCTCTATCAAATTACACAGTAATAATATAGCAACGTAAACATTGGCTGGGAACAGCATGAGCGGACATGATCTGTGGGTGAACATTATCCATCATAATTCGGATTAGCCTCTGCGGTCAGGATCTCCGGATACACGTTCTCCAGATACCACCGGAACGTGTGGCAGTTGAGTTGCTTCCGTAAAGCCGTCCTCTCAGAAATGTCGCTGAACTGCTCCTAAAAAAGAATTTACATATCTTCCAGTAACGCTAATTATACTTACCAGTACAATGCCGTTGACTCTAAAGAACACATTGAGATAATCGTCCATCCAAACCCGCGCAAGACGGATCTTGTTGTGAATCACGTCGGTGATACCTTTCTGCCAGGTATAAGGAGTGCGGTCACGGAAAACGTGGCCAACGCGGCTGCAAGGAATGATTTCCAAGCGTCCACCACACATCCAGGTCTTGAACGAGAGTTCCAAGTTTTCGGAACCCCACGTGTCAAAGCCATTATCGTATAGGCCTATGGACTCGAAGTACGTCTTGTTGATGGCGAAGAGACCTCCAGCGATGGTAGCCGTTCTGAAGAAGTCACTTAGGACGAAGCCTTGGAATGACGGGACTCACGGTATGGGATCAATATCACTTTTTAGGTTCCACTTAATCCTGTCGGGGATTACTTTCCATTGGAAGTCCAGCTTCCAATTGAAGCCGCCAATGAATCTTCCCGGGTTGAGCTTGTACTCGAAAGTTTCAGCGTTGATCGAGTCAATCATGGGCGAAGCCACAGTGCTCGGGTTCTGCATAACTCGGTCCAGAAGAGGTTCCAACCATCCTGAAACGACAAAGCATGTTTCTGAAGAAACAGGAATCAGTAAGTCTACCTTGCATACACTCCACATGCGAATCCAGAAAAGTCAGAACAGGCGCTTGTGCCTTGGCTATTCCCGTCAAGCGCGCACGGATCAGGCCCTCCCTCTTCTCAAGTCTGATCAGTTTGACTTTCGGGATGTTGGCCACATAGTCGTCCAGTGGCTTCTTCAGGTGCTCCATGTCGGAGAAGTCGTCGATGAGTAGGATTTCCTTCACAAGATGCGGTGGAGACCGGTCGAGCACGGAGTGCAAGGTCCTCAGCAGGGTGGACCAAGCTTCGTTGTGGAAGTTGATGATGATCGAAGTCTGAGGAAGGCCCCAGGGGTACTGCTCGGCCAGACATCTAAATGCAAACAGTAGACGAGACTGTCTGTATGCTTCTCACTTACGAGTTTGAAGGTGGGGGCAGAGGACGGCGCAGGGATATCATATCAGACACGTAGACGTTGAAGTCGTGCTCGATGAAGCCCTGCTCGTACTTCTCGCGCTGTTCATCGGTTAACGTCTAAATTCACGCACAATAAAGGAGAGAACACAACTGTAGAACTTACTTTTTTGTCGACAATCACAGGCTCCCCCATGTCTCCAGGCATGACGCTCCCCTGACTCTCGATCGGACCGACGCCGAACGAAGACACGAAGTACCAGTAAACCAAGCAGCACAACACAAAGATGACAGAGCAGACGAATCTCCAGAACAGGCCTTGGTTCTGTGCCTGGAAGTCGCGGACACGTTTCTTCAACTTCTTGTAGCGTTTGCTACGAGTGATGGTCCGGTACATCATGGCAAAGAGTCGGCAGAGCCAGGTCATGGTGGTCGTCCAACGTGAAGAGCCAAAAAACGGAGAAGAGCCAACCTCGAAGAACCAACCTCAACAGCAGCGCAAAGCGAGCGTGCGGTCAGAGACCTACTTTGAAAATTGTCCCAAGTATACGGTTGTGGGACCGAGGCTGTCATATACTTCGTCCGTTCTGACGAGAACTTCGAGGTGAACTGGTGCAATATCGTTCAGTTGAAATATTTCCAACCTTAAGGCATTGCTCGTTTTCGAGTTGTCTTTCATGGTTCGCACACAAATTAGATGAGTATAGCATTTATTTACAAACGGCCCTAGGCCTTCAAGGGGACAATGCTCGAAGCAACAAGGGGAGCATCGGAGGAGGGCTGAGGCACTTCAGAGACGGAAGGCGACGGCTCCACGGGGGACTCAGTTGAAGGCTCGGCAGAACCTTCGGTCGACGCTTCGAGGGGCGCGGAGGAGGAAGGGTTCTCCGGTTGGCTGGAAGAAGGCTGAGCCGGCGCCTCAGTGGAGGGATCGATGGGAGCGTCGCTGGAAG
>JADLIF010002033.1:0-97431 GCA_016648015.1 Steinernema khuongi | reverse complement strand
GATTTCGGATCTCGGATATCGGATTTTTTCTTTTAAAATCGGATCTCGGATTTCGGATATCGGATCGTCCAAAATACCCGGATTTCGGATGTCGGATTCCGGATTCCGGATCATCCGCACATCCCTGCTCGGGACCCTTGATCGATGGACCACGATGAGTTCCTTTAAACTTATGAATTTGGAATTATCCCCACCCTCCCGTTTTGGCTCTTCTTGGCACGTCAATAGGTCAGAAGATCGCGCGCCAAAACGTCTTATTTAGAAATCCAAGCAGTTCCTAATATAGCCCTAACAAACCAATCTTGAGAGTTCTAAAGAAATCTAAGGACAATCTCGTCGTGGTTCATCAATCGAGCGAAACTTTAAAACATATAGATTTTAGTCCAATAATCCAGCACAAATCGATCAATATATCGATTATTCGCTAAAATCATCAAAAGCCAAGAGGCCTAAGATCACTCTGCATCAGTAGTTCTGACAAAGGTCAGTTTTCACTACAAAAAGGATCAATAAAGGACACATTCCTTGACTATCTTTAGCCGACTCATAATCGACAAGGGACCTTAAGGCCTCTACTACATAGTATCGTCGCTTCTTTGGATCCAATTCACCGTTGAAGTCGACAGTCAAATGAGCTGAAAGCAAGGCTCGTCTTCCAAACGCAAGCGCTTTCAAAATGCTTATCTTACCTAAACTTGTCCTTTCAAGAGTGGCAATCACAAAGCAGCTCTGGATATGCTCCAATTCCTACACTTCTCTATCTACCTGGTTCCCCCTTTCACTAAAGAAGAGTTCAATCTGGAAAGTCTTAAGAGTCCCCTCAAAGCCCTGTGCACCGTTGCAAGAAGGGCAGTCCTGCTCTGTTCCCCTTTTAGCCCCGCAAAGTGCAGAGAGCCGGGAGCCACGTCCGGTCATTGGCGCGCCGATTGATCGATGACCAGTCCAGGAGGGGGAAATCGGGGGTCGCGGGACTACATCCGTCGGCGGAACCGAGGCACTTGAGAAGCGCGCAGACAAACGACGTTATCGCCGCTTTTAGTTTTGAATACGTCGCGATAGGAACGGGCGTCGAGCTCTCGACGCGAATCGAATCGCCCGCGCACAAGAGGGCTTAATTACAAGCCGCCGCCTGAGGCGGTGCCGCCTCTCCCGCGATGTTTCTTTTGCGCGCGAGGAGGCGTTCACCGCGTTGCGAGAGCCACAGGGCTACAGAAGGAGCAGGTCCTGGAATGAGCTGGGCAGCAGCCACGGGTTTGTAAATTTCTTAGTCCTTCAGATAATGGACTCTTTTAATCTTATTTTCTTGCAAATGTTTTGATAGAACTTAGGAGTACTGTAGAGCGTCAGATCTTCTTTAAAAGTGTCCAAAGAGCCGGTCTTAAGGGGCGAAAAAGAGAGAAGTAGGGAGACGGTAGTACGTGTGTTTTAATAGTTTGTTGAGTAAATCAAGCATTTAATAAATTGTATTAGGAAAATCCAGGGCGGCGTAAAAATTTGATTTGACATCCACTCCATAGTCTTAGGGGCTGGAGCAGCGCCACTCGCCCATTTCCTGTGTTATTGACATGCTCTGATGAGACGGTAACTCGAAGAAGTTCAGTAACCTAAAGTTGATGCTGGACACCCCTTTTCCTTCTTTGGGGGGACTACTTTCCACAGTTTTTTGTAAAAGAAGTTTGAAGACAAGATAAAGGAAAGAAAAGTCGATAAACGTACCTTTTTAAGCTTGACGCTGTACATGTCGATGGCTCCGTCAGATCTAAAAGAAGAAGGTTAAGGATGATGAGAAGCTACTCGTCTTCCCGCAAAGAAGGACATGACCAACGTGGAGGGAACCAAATTAAGATTGCCAAAAGGCCAAATGAAAGAATGTGGTTCGGTCAAATTAATTTGTGCTTGATATTTACCCTAAAGTGCTCCATTCACAAACCTTAACAATGGACCGTAGCCGACAACAGTCGCTCCAAATCTCTGTAGTGAATTTTTAACGCATTCTACGCGGAAGTAAGGGTACCAACAAAAAAGCAACGATTAGGACGAGTGGGAGCTACCGTGGGAGTGGGGGCAAGACGGCTGGACCGGTCTGGCATCGAGTCCTCTAGGACTGGGGGACATTTTGAGCTGATTAAAGCTGCATACAATGCGCGACAGCTGCTTAGAGATAGAAGGCAAATAATATGGTAAAGAGCGCGGAGCAGGGTGAAAACAGAGTGATTCAGGGATAGAGTCAGCGCTAGGTAGGATAATTTCCTTCGTTAAACCACGAAAACGGCGAGCTAGCTGCAATCTGAAGCTTAGGTTCTTCCATATAAGGGACAATACCTTTCTATATGTATATGTTTGTGGACAGCAATTCCAGCAAGATAGAAGGTGAAAGCTATGGGATCTATGGCAATGTAAAATCGATATTCCACGTGAATTGACAGATTGGGTGTGGACGTAGAAGGTTGCAAAAGCTCCTTGTTTGAACAAAAGACTGCTGTGCAAACAGGAAAAGATGATGACGTCTTGAAGCTATTTGATGGATAATACCACATTACACGAGCATCTTGTTGTCAGGGAGAAAAAAGGGTCTTCTAGATCTCTTGAAACAGTTGTTTTTCTTTTTACTAACATACTAACATACTGTATACGATGCATCAAAATGTCATTAGGCCGGATCTAGCTGACAAGCTTGATGAGAACCAGCGTAGAACTGTTTCCAATGGCCACCATTAAATTGTAAGTATATTATGCTCATTGCAGGACAGCGGATTCTTTGTCCATCCCCAGCAACCCTCTAGAATCCCAAGTCCTTCTAACTCCCTTATTTGGCGCGTTTACCTAAGCAACCCCTACGCTCACCACGTAGACCAACAACAAAGACAAAATTAGCGAAAAGGACGACCTGGCTAATCCTCAGACAAAACAGGCACTTTTGGAGCCGAGTGTAAAAATAGAGATGTTTGGGTTCATGACGATAGGAGGGCGCAGTGGAGCGGTAAACGAGGACTGACACTCAGGCAGCAAATGGTGCGAGAAGATGAGTGCAAGGAGAGGCCGACGTGCAGCAGCACTTAATTCCAGGAACGCTACTTGCGTCACGGAATTGCGTGAGTTTGTGCTTGGACAAGTGTGACACAGTGACCTCAATACAGTAAGATACAGATGGATAGTCTGGATCCTTGATGATAGATTCTTTTGTTCAGCTTCTTGCAGGTATACTAGGAACTGAGGTGCTGCCAATTCAAGACTACGTGGGAGCTGTGGTTGTTGGCGAGGGGTGCGGGACCCACTGTCATATTATTCTGGACATTAAAGGTTTTATTGGACTGTTTTGCTCGTCTCCGCCACACCGATCCTGCTTGCTATTATTAGTAGTTGGGCCTCTTAGAAAAAACCCTAGGGATCGAATTCCTGCAAACCCTCAACGTTCCACACACAAGTCGTTTTTAAGAGTACATTCCTTCTTTTCATTCACTTTTGTAAGCACAAGATTCGATGTTTGAGCGGATGACTTTTAAGATACAAAGTTAATAACAACATGAAAGCTTCCATGGGAGGTGTGCCTCCTTCCTGTTGTCACTCCCCGGGACACTCAGCAACTACGTACGTAGTGTTCAAGATGTTATGAAAGAAAACTTTGAGCTATAAAATATATAAAAACATAGTTAAAATATGGGCATATGAGAGCTATGAAGAATCAGTCCTGAAATGAAAGGTTTGTTTCGTCTTGAGTAGTTCTCGAAAGTGTCAAAAATTACCAAAAAGGTAAAGAAGTATTTAAAAGCATCTAGCAAATCAAGGGGACTTAAATTCGTTTTCACTTTGACCATTTTGATCGTCTACGTACAAATAACCCACTGATATTGGTGCTGACTATCAGTTCTATCAGGGTTTGAGTCCGCTCGGAACAAACCTTTTTTTGTTCTGTTTTCTGTTTTTTATGGTCAACGATTCAATAGCTATTTCAAATGGCAGGTAGCAAAAAACGTAGCAAAAGAAAAACCGTGAAGTGGGCCTACGTAAAGCCGAAGCCGAAAGTGCAAACTTAATTTTGGCCTTGCGGTTTGTCTTTCGCTGTTTTTTTTTGCGGTTCTGTCCGGGTACGATTCCAAATGACGTAAATTTATAGAGTTTTGAGCATCAGTAAGTCCAGAATCTGTGTCCGGCATCCAGGAAAATGACTCATCCGTTTCAAACAATTCATCATTTTCAGTTTTGTCCTTTTCTACATTCTCCTTCAGGCTCCGACTCCATTATAATTCTGCTCAGCATGGACTTATCCCCCTCATTCACGATAATCACCTTGAAAAAAAAAAACACCGGCTAGGGACACTGGAGGTACAGGGTGAGGACAAGCAAAGCAGACGACCGCCGACAGGTGGAGTCCGGTCGCTCGTTAATCGCCTTCGCTCGTTGGGAAATTAAGAAGAGGCGAAAAACAAACGTCCGCGCGTGAAAACAAGCGGCGTTAATGTGCGGAAGGGGGAGGCCACGGGGCCGGGACAATAACTCATGGGAGGCTAAAACGGACGCGCCAACCCCGCCGGAGTAATTTCTTAATCGAGTGAGATCATAGAGCAGGAGAGTGCGACTCCAGGGCGCGGGAGCGATTTGTCACTGTGGGGGTGACCTTTGTCGCAGCTTTGGCCATACCTGACATTAGGGGGGATTTCGAAGAAGGGGGTGGGGGTCTTTAGGAGATCATCACACTTTCTTCTTTGAAATCCCCCGCTAATGACAGGCGTGGGGGATCTTCTTTGTTTCGAGGAAGTAGCAGGAAGACACGGAATCTCAGACGTTGTGATTACGAGAAGATGACATTTAGGAGCTTCTTGAAGTACAGCACCAAATGATCACGTGCGATCTTCACGAGCACGTCAGTGGAAGCGGATGTAGGGATCCACGCCATGGGGAAGCGCAAGCCCAGAGTCAGGATAATCGGATTTTGGCGTGAATCACATCCGATGAGCTTGAATCTTCTTAGAGAGGTACGTGTGGGATTCGTTGTCCTCAGCCTCATCACATTAAATTCACAGAATCACATCGAACTCGTGCCCAAAGTACCTCAGTTCACGGAATGGGATTTCTGCTCCTATAGGCGTTTGTAAGGTGCATGTGAAACGAGGCACAAAGGTGCGTTTGTTCCAGGATCGGGGACAACACAAGGGAATGTAAGGAAGAGCGAAATTCTGCAAGATCACATGGGCGAACCTAAAGTTGTTTACTGGGATCATTTAACACATATTTTGAGAGTACTACATAAAAGTACAGTTCCGTCTTGGATCGGGGACAACACTTGTAAGGGAATTTAATCACATGTGTAGGTTTAGGCCTGGGCGAACCTAAATTTGTCGGACATTCTACTCGGATCATTGGCTTTAATTTTGCACATATTTAGAGCAAGAAGAATCCGCTTGCTGAATCTTGCAAAAGGGCCACACACAATGTCGCGACGGCGCGACCCCGTGCATTTGAATTAGACGGAAGGAGACGTTCGCGCCGGGACCCGAGTCCCGCCAACTACCGTAAGCGACGCAACGTTTGGGAACGGATCGACCGTCATCACCGTGATCGGAACCGAGGAGAAGAAGACCGCCACCGCCGTCACTCGGACAGGCATCGCCACCGCCACTCTCAGGACGGAGAGCACGGGCACACGGACCGCAAGAAGAAGGATCAACGAGACAAGGAAGACCAAGACGACCGCCGGCATTGATTACTCACTCCGCATTGTTGATAACCGCGTTTATAAAGCTGATTGGTTGAGGCAATTTTTTCCCGCGTGGCCATCTGTCATCAGGTGTAGGCGAGCAGCCCCAGACGAGCCCGTTTCCGCATGGTGCATCGGCTCTACGGTTGTACGTGGTAAGTCATGTTTGCAAGTTGCAAGTTTTGAAGCTTCATTTTTCGCTAAAAGGTATCAGTAAAGGTCCTACGTTTCGTCCCACTTTACATATTGCTTTTTGTAATCTGGGCACCACTGTCGGGTTACCTTGCTTTGCAAACGCCTTCTATACCTTCTAGATCAACAGCTTTCAGTTTTATCTCAGCTGCGCACTTGGGAAGGCTACCTTGCTTTGTTTTGGTTCCAATCGAAGCCGTTTTTTCTAATAAGCTGCCACCTCCGAGCTCTATTTCCAGCTTCAGAAGCCGTACCGGTTCCAAACTGAAAAGAGTCAACATTCCACTCACGCAAACCCTTCTTCTCCCTCAGCGCACGGCAGGTGTTGAACAAGTAAGTGGTCAGGAGTACAATTTGTGGTGTTGGGAACGTACCAACGCACTTGCCGTCCTGGGAATGCACGCGAGTTCGCATGCGCACTCTACAATTGGGACCGACCACCGAGGGAACTTTGGTTCCCTTGATCTGCGTGGGCCGTGAAACGTTCTTTCCGCGAATCTGTGCTCAATCACGCTTGACTCCTTGGAAAAAGTAGATTGAGGTTCTCAGGAAACATAAACAAAGAAAATATGGGAGCGTTCTGTCAACTGAAGAAGACCGCGAGAGGGAAAAGCATAGAGTCGAACGCAATGTCGCAGAGGCGTCATACGGCTTCGGCTAATCCTGGAATTGTCGATAAGACGATATAAGCAGGCTCTGTGGACATAAGGAGTGCGTCAGCGAGAGATTCTGATAAACCTTTCTAAAGCTCATCGGGCGGGCAAAGTGGCTTCATTCGCCAAAGTCGTCTCAAGACATCGATCTGTTATGTCAAGATACATACAGGGTGTCAGGTCTTTGCCAGGGTAGCGAAGGGGGTCCTATGGAAGATCGCAAAATTAACCGTGAAGAAATGATCAACATCTATTGGATTGGAGACCCCCCGCCACAAGACCGATCAGGCGACTGGAAGGATGACTTCAAGACAGTTTTTCGGACGCATTGCTGGCAGATACAAACAAGAAGGACGAGGCTATGGTAAATGGATCCAGGGGCTCTTGGCCAGTGCCTAGGCTTACAACCAGTGCTTAGTTTTAGTCAGATCTTGATTGACTAGCAAGTCAAGAAACCAAATATCCCTATACCACATAGATTCGAAATGCTATATGTATATTGGACGCCTACTTCAACTATACGGAAAGTAGCAGCGATACATACATGAAATCAATATTTTAAAAGTTCCGGCTTGCTCAACGTCGAACATAACACTTGCATCAGGCAGACGTTTGACTAGAGGATAACTAGCGGATAACAAGTAGCTGTGTAAGCTGATTATATCTCAGAAGAACGTCATAGGGCTTCGGCTAATCCTGGAATTGTCGATAAGATGATATAAGCAGGCTCGGTGGATATAAACTCTGTGGATGCGTCAGCGAAAGGATTCTAATAAACTGTCGTTAAGCTCATTGGGCAGTCGAAGACAAAATTAGTTTGATTATGCTTGTACAAAGGGCCACGTTCGTCAATTTGTAAAATCCCTTTAGGTTTACCAGAAACCGAGGCTGGTTCTCCAATCCTACCGGACATTAACAGCAAAGGTTTGCTGGGTTCGTATATAGTCAAATTAATAAACCTACACGCTGAATGTCACCGCGATCTGGGCGCGGCACTTCAAGAAGATCCCTTGTTAGCCTGATCCAATGAATGAGAAAGAAGAAGCGGGCCAGAGAGCAAAGATCAAGTGGATGAGAAAGATGCAGAGCCTCACGAGCACTTCTCATCAGAGATGCAGCTTGCCCGGAAGCCCTCTCATTAGGCTCCTTGCAATAAGGTTCACAAAGATCACGACTCGAGTTTCTCTGTGAGTAATTGGTCCCACGTGAGATTCTCACGAATAAGCCATCCTCGCAGATTCTCGAGTACCTACCGTACTCACAGACCTGAGTTCTTCCGCCGAGAGACAAAGCCCACTCCGCGCTCTAGTCCTGGCACGAAAACAATTAAAGATGAAAGATTCAGCGGCGAGACGGCTAAGGGAAAAGCGGGTGATTATCCCTGATGGGGACTCGCGTCAGAGATTCGGAGAATTGCCACTAATAAGGGCGGGAATCCGACAAATTAGGCGTCGGAGAAGAGGCGTCTAGACGATGAGACGACGACTATTTTGGGAAACGTTTCCTTAAGCGGCATCGTGTTTGTGTTTTCCCATCGCGAAGGATGAAACATGCTCCAATGAATTTCCTATGATCAATGATTGTGATCCATAGGGTTGGACAGACGGGGCTAAGATCGCCAAAAATCGAGTAGGTATCCGCACAGGAACTGTGGAATTCCAGATATTTTGCTCCCCGTGATTTGCTAGAATTGCATGCGATTCACGATTTCCAAGTTTTCCAGAGTTTAGAGAGTCGCGGTTCCTCAGTTCCTGTGATTAGCTCTCTGCTGGAGTCGCAGAACAAGCACCCTGCTGATTTAAGCACAGTCAGACCGTGAGCAAGCGATTCTCCAGAAGCATGACCTATTCTACCGTAGGAAAAGGGACAGAAGGGCTAAGATGGGCAAAAATCGTGTAGATATGATGACTATGGGACTGAAATTCCAATTTTCAGAGATTCAGAGCCGAGATGTTTACGTGTGTGGTATTTCTAAATTTGCACACGGTTTTTTATTGTTTAAAAATCGGTTGATTTTTTCGTCACAGTTTAAAGAAACCTTCATTAGTTCCTGTTTGGAATATACTCCCGTGACTCATAGGTATTTATGGTATTGTACCTGAAGATCATTTCGAATTGTATAAGAAGCGCCTTAGGTGGGATTCTTTAGTACTTTAGTGCAGTACACCTTGAACAATACAACTTGTTTGGATTCTTCTTAAAGTCCATTGAGACTGTATTACCATAGATTCCAGGGTCCTTCGGTTTGAACAGAGCTCTTAAGCGGGAACCCTGAGAACATAGTCATCCCGCAAAGTTAGAGCTTATCATAGCTATTCTAGAGTAGTCAGATACTACTGCAGGGAGTAGCTTCCAAGCCCTTCCACACAGCTCCAACCCCAAAAGACTCACCCTTCATAGTGGACGGCGGCGCTCTTCTTCGACGAGAGTGTGATGCTCATCCTGACACGACGAGGTGCGGCCACTGAAATGAGTCGAGTGACTTCTGTCCGAACGTCTTCATCGCCGGAGAAAGTGTTTTCTTAGAGGCGCAAATCTGATTTTCGGAATAAAATAAGACAAAACGGCGCGCGGGGGACGACAGAAGGCGCGCTGATTGTTTTCGGAGACCCTTCGCTGGAAAACAGAAGTGTTGCTTCCGCTTCGGGGGAAACGTCTCAGGACACGGACTTCGGGACACCAGAGAACCCGACTCGGTCCCGAAACGACCCTCAAGCCAGCCGGCTTCACTGATTCTTTGTTGGCTTCTTAACTTGAGGATAGAGGTGTGACCCTGAGAGGTGCTTGGAATGGATGAGTTAATCCTTGGAGACGTCTTTTCACAAGGACTTCCTGTTATGAAGAAGGTCTTTAGGTGCAACCAAGGACCAGGAGGGGAAACAACAGCTTAAGTCGATAAAAATATCATTAGAACGATGCCTTGAATAGGCTATCCGTAGTAGAGGACATGATTGTGGGAAGGTCAGGACAGATTGCACGTTTCTAAGGGACGATTGGTCATCACTCGTTACAGTAGCAGAGTAAAGGCTCGGCCACGAAAATTTGTCGGATTTTTTTACTGCCCACTGCCGCTGATCTTCCGTATATCGATAAATAAGATAAGATAAATATTTTTTAAGATAAATAAGCAGATACGGAAGCAAACAAATCGTGGCCGAGCCTTAAGGCACGGAACAGAAGCAAGGAAGCTCCTCGTTTCGTCTATCACACTTGCCAACCTTCATTAGCAAAACATAAAGCTACTTTAGGAGATTTTAGGAGAATTTGGCAGCAAACTGAAATGATAGAGCACATGGTTGTGCGTCTCTGTGGGACGTTTGGTCATCACTCGTTAGAGCAAGGCATGAAACAGAAGCAGGGAAGCTTCTCACATCGTTGATCAGAAGCCAACCGAGTTCGATTCCTCGGACTCAATAAGATCTACGACTGTGCCGGCCTGATCATCGAGCCCGAGTCCGAGAATGATGAGATTTCCGCTCGCTACCCACAATAGCATATGCTATGTGGAAAAATAGCATTCCATCATTCTGGGAATTGCCACTCGCGTGCAATTGCTTTTAATTGCTGCAGCTAAGCAGAGCTCGAGGGTCCATTGCGAGAAATAGAACCACTGCTTCTTTGACATTTTATCAGGCATATATGGTCAGTTTAAAACGCCTTATTATCGGGGAGGGTATTCCCAAACTGCTAACGTCTTGAAAATCGCATTGGGAGGCAATAATAGCTTGTAGGAGAAGCTCAGCAAGTTACAGTATCACTTTTGGAAAGGAAGATGGAAATTCGGTGGGCCCACACTCTGCAAGGAGGGAGACATACTTGTGGCGTGGGGCAAACAGCTGTGGACTCGCTTCCGGATGGGAATTCGTGATGTGCACGGCTTCAATTCTGACGTGTGTCCACGTGATTCATGCTCATAGTAGTCCGTGAATCTGTAAGCATGGGCAAACATAAAATCGCGAATATGCTCGATACTACAGATGACGAGCCCGGGGCGCGAATTAGTGATCTGTGATCCAGTTTGGGCATCTAAAGGGGTGAGGACCGAGAATGAAAGAAAGTCCGCTAAAAGGAGCTCCGTCTTTGGTTTCGACGTCGTCTTCCAGCCAGTTTTAACTTTTTAAAGTGTAAATTACCTCTATCAGGAGACTAGGCCAAGTAGGGCTGTCATCGTCAAAGTATGGGTACAACAATATTCACGCGAAACGACTAGGCGCATCGTGATCAGCGCCTAGCAATCTATGGGAAAACATGTTTCAATCTCAAAAGTACGTGTGACACGTGATGAATCTTTCTTGTAGGCCAAATAATGCTGTCATCTTCAAAGCATAAGGTATAAGAATACTCACGCCAAGAGACATGATGCTACAGTCGTACTCTCGGTGCCTACTACTGACCTATTTTGGGCTTGAAAGTAATGCATTAAGGCTCTTCGGAGACTCAAGCAGAGCTGACACATCTGATTACTTCATGACCACACTCTGTTATCTGGCACTCTGCCTGTCGTCGACTGTTCTAAAAGTGCAAGCGGAAGCGCGGAAATGGGAAACCTCAACTCTGTCAACACTTATCTATGTCGCCTTCTCCTTGGTCGACACCGCGAGGGTCACAAAGCCTTAACATAGGATGGAATTGTGTCTTTTCTGGAGTGAGAGTGAACATAAACAGCTTTCTAATTAAAAATATGGTTTCACTTCTTAGTCATTAGTTTGAGCAAACAGTCCCCTAGGCGCTCCACGAAGAAGAAGATGGCGAGACGATTTTCAGAAAGCCATTTGACATAAATAAAATTTTATTCATCTGGCGCTTCACAACCATTAGTTTGTAAGCAGCTAAGAGACGCTACTTTGATATTATCAGAAGGCAACAGTTACTGACCTCTGCAGGCATTCAGCGGCAGTGTTACAACCGGAATGCAAAATGCAATATCCCTTTACACGCCATGAACAATCCACGATCCCCTAAGGGGGGGGGGGACAAGATAAGAGCATTCCTAATGACTCAAACTTGGGTTATTTTTAGGTTAACTTGGTTTCCCTTTCATAGGGATTCTTTACCTGTTTCTACTGTGTAAAGTCAGGTAAATAATGAAAGCGAGGGTCCATGATGATTTCCAAATCACAATATCCCTTAATTATTTTGATATCTACATCCAAATGAAAAGTCATCAGTTCTATTGCGGAAAGATAAGTAGATTGAAACCTTGTAAAGTATTTGGAAAAGTGGTGATAAAATGGAGATACAGTGGAGATGTGATATCACACAATCTTTTAGCACTATTGTTCTAGAAAAATTCCTCAGAAACTCCTCTTTAGGCTAGATATCGTAATAATCAGAAAACTGGGCAGATCGGAAGAGGGACTGTGCGACAAGGATAAAGCAGCGGTGGGCGCATCAATTCCATGCACTCTTTGGGCAAAACACCATCCCGACGCACTCGAAATGCAAATTTATTCGAGCATCTTATAGCCGAACGACACGCTCTGGCAGGAGTGGATCTTCATGAAGGCGATGGAGTTGGCCGTGAGGTGCTTCTGGCTCCGTGTGCCGTCCGGCAGCTCCGGGTCCGGCTGCATGGCGCTGTCGAGGTTCTCCACGTTGAAGGAGGTGTGGCACGTGGCGGCGAAGTCCTCGAGACGCGTCGGCGTGCGCATCCACTTCGACCGCAGGAGATCAAAGACCCGCGAGTCCATCGAGAAGACCGAGCCGGAGGGGACGACGACGCGCCGAGTGTTCTTTCGCAAGATGAACTTGTCGATGTGCTTCTTGTGGTCTGGAGAACAGGGGGTTAGAGGGGACTGCGGCCAAGTGCTTAGAAATCAAGGTGTGATGGAGACGCTCGACTTTTTTCGCCCTAATTTTGAAAAAGTTTTGGAACATCTGCTGTATATGGACCAAAATAATGTGCCCTTTAAGATACGTCACGTCGGATACTGGGAGAACAGCGTTCGTGGCAGGAGCCCGTCCCATATCCGGGAGCCCCCAAAACATTTGTGGCGTGTTTTGGATGTTAAACAGTTCAGTATATGCATTGAAATGCGCTCTTTAAGACATGCCACTAAAGTGTAGGCCTTCTTGAAATGTTTCCGCAAAAATTGAACGTTCTACAATCGACGTAGGTGGTCTTTTTAATAAGCCTTTGCTTCAAGTCAATCACCCACATCAGGCCTGGGGAAGGGGGCACAAATTCGGCCCTTCTTTTTGGTAAGTGGGGCCATTCAGTACACCCCATAATACCCATGGTTCGTCCTAATAATATACAAATTAGAACGTTGTGGCTGGTTCTAACACATCAGAAACAAATTTTTTTGCAAACAAAATTTCTGGCCGAGGTCGGCGACGATTCCTCAGGCCTGACCCACATTCATTATATACAGCTATTGTTCTAGGCTGCTGGGGAACCGAGTTCGTGGCAGGAGCCCGGAGCTACTCTCCCTGAGACCCCCCTTTCACTTGGAACTAACTTGTGGGACCCATATCCAAGTAGACGGAGTGGAGTGTAAACTTGGCCAGTATCTTGTTCACATAGCCCCTATAGGTCGGGGCGCGCGCGTTCCAAGGCGCCTCTCGGTCGACGTAGGGAGCGACGTCCAGGTGGATCGCGTAGACTTTCAAGGCGACAAACATCTTCATAAAGTTCTCTACCACCGTCGGGTTGCAGTCTTCCGACAGGTTCACCATAAGGTTGTCGATGGACGTGTGGCTGAGGAAGCCAAAGAACCGGCTACCGTACCCACAGTTCCTGAACTCAGGAGGGTTCTGAGGGTCGTAGATGCAGCGGGCTGTTTTGTTGGACCACTGGAACTGCGGCATGACCTCGTCGGGTTTGTCCGTCACGTACATCGTGCCAATGTGGTTGATTTTTCCCCGGTGCGCCCAGCACTCTCCTTCGACGGTCGGTTTCACCGAGTGGTTCCCGATGCGACAGATGAAGCTGTAGAAGACATTGTCCCCGTCCTGAAGATAGAGGGTGCTGAGGGGGAGTAGGGTGTTTCGAGGGTTGATTCTGATGACTCTGTTGTTGAATGTCAGCCAGAAATAGGAAAAAGGCGGGAAAATTCCGTTTGAAAGTGAGTCAAAGTGAATCTTGATTATCTCCTTTGGGCGGTGTCAGAGAGAGGGCAGACGATCAGAAAAATGCCAGCTTTTTCTGGTCGTCTGCGCTCTCTCACACCGCTCGAACAAGACAGCAAAGCAGCGCCACTCACTAGCCAATTTGAAGCCTATATCTACTGTCAAATCTCAATGCTAGCTCGGTTAACGGAACCTATTCAAAATCAGAGTTACCTGTATAAGGATGAAGTCGTAGCGCGACCGCCGCGAGAGCTCCATGTGTTCCAAAGGCTTCAGTTCGGGTTTGGCGATGGTCAGATGCCGAATGGAGCGGTGGTGGAGGAGTCGGAAGATCTCGTCATAGAGATCGAAGGGAAGATCGTCCATATTGGCGACTCTGAAGTGTGGAAGAGATATGAGGCACTTGACACGAAGATCGAGTCAAAGTTAGATCGAGTCAGAGTTTCAACGTTTTGCAAACAATCTAGAAAAGGTCATAGATCAAATAAGAACGTTCAAACTCGTTAATTTAGCACTTTTGCTTCCTGTGAAGTTCGCTACAGGCCAGAAAAGTAGAAAGCCGAAAATTCTCGAGCAGATACACCGAGAGTCGTGAGGAAATCTTTAAAATACAGCGGAAGGAAGAGTAGCGGAAACGTATGAAGTCAATGGCGGCACGTGCGAAGGTGTGAACTCAAGTGGTGATACTTGCTGATCGATTGCCGCTCTAGCAGTTCAGCGCTGCTGCCCATCGCAGAGCGCGACTGAATCGAATTTGGCATAAATGTGTGAATGACGCCACGACTGTAAACTTTATGTCCCCTTCCAATGGAATAAGTGTGCGTGACCTAATGTGACCTTTCGCTCCATCCTACGACACGAGCACTGTTTGGCAGCTAAGTCAAAACCTTTGGAGCCCTTATTATCAGGGAGGTTCAAATGAAAGGCTGGTCCATATACCTAGTATAATGGATCTAAGGGAGACAAGTGGACGGCAGCGTTGACAGTGCGCGTGATGGTCGATCTGGCCGCAATAGGATGTGCAGCACGTTATCGATTAAAATGCACTACTGGCTAAGAACTCCAGACGGTCGGTCTTTTGTGAGAGCGGCATACACTAGGGTTCCCATGGCGCGAGGGTGAGATGAGTTGGGGCTTTGAATTGATCTTGATACGTCTCCAGATGTGGGGAGAGGAATATAGTTTTCGATTGCGGAGTGGTAAACATTGGTCCTTTGCCCTCGAAGGTCGCAATTCAATTTTGGCGCGCCATAGCTTGCGCTGTCACTGCCTAGTTTTCATATGTGGGCACAGCGTTGTTCCACCAATTGTCCCAGGGCCTTTGATAACCTCATTTTCGTAGATAAATTTAAAAAAAGTGTGTGATCGGAAGCAAAAAGCTTGTCACGACCGTTTTCACGTATGCTTCCCGGTGGACTATAATAAGAACATGTCCGCATTCCATTAGTCATCTCCTTGTGGCCGACTCATCGTCTACACTCCGGTCTCTGCTCCCTTAGTTCCGTATAAAGGGTCGGGGACGCCTGTTCTAAGCATCGCCTAGCACCATGGCTCGTCTCACTGTTCTCCTTCTGCTCTCTGCCTTCGTCGCCTTCTCCATCTGCTCTCCGCTCTACATCGTCCAAGACGTCGAGGATGGCTCCCATGTCGACCTGACGGGCCTCCCCACTCCGGACAAGGTCATCGTCGCCAACTCCAAGGACGAGATCCCCAGCATCATCGCGAAGATGGATGCTTACGCGATGGTTTCAACCTTCAGCGCTGAGGAGAAGAAGAGGATGGTTTTCCTCATTACTATCTAACTTCTGATGACGATGAATGAATCAAAATGAAATAAATGATGCGCAGCAAGCCGGTTGTTTCATCCGCTTCAAGACTCATTGGGCCGTACAAGCAATGTCTAGATAAGATCAGCTTACGAAAGCACTCTCAGAAGCTATGCTATGACACATCAGGAATCAGAAAAGCGATGCATAATAGAAATCTAGCAGCATATACATAATCACCAAGTGTACACCTGCCATAATAAGCCCAGAATGAAGCTGTTCTCTGTCAAGAAACTTCTCCGCGGGGAGAAGGCCTCAGAGGAAAAGCCAAATAAGACACAGCGCAAGGACTCCCTCTTGAGAGTAAAGAAGACGCTGCTCAAGAAAGGTCCGAGAAAGTGTCCCAAGTTGGAAGAGACCTCGAAACGATACCAAAAGATGACAGAATCATCGGTCTACCTTCGTCGAGAACAGATGTACTTGGAGAACGAAGAAATTCAGAAGGCTGACCGGGAGAAGAAGGAAAGAGAGGTGAGGGCTGTCCGGAAGGCCGTCGACGAGCTGAGGGAGTTCGAGTATCAACAGAAGCGGGAAGCCCGGGAACGTTCTTTCCAACGTTCGCTGGGACAAGTCGGAGGATCAGATTGGAAAGTGTTGATGGGACTCAAACCTGGGATGGCTTGACCCTCCCTTATCACCAATCTGGTCGTTCCAATGGAACAAACAGATACTTGAGAAACGTGACATGTGAAGCGATGTAAGCAAGAGATTCGCATCAGTATTTCCCATCCGGTCCGCTATCGGTCCTTTGATTAAATAAAAAGATATAAAAACATTTGAGTTATCCTTGTCGCTGAGGTGATCCTACTTCCCGGTGGGCTAAAATAGGAACATGTCCGCATTCCATTAGTCATCTCCTTGTGGCCGAGTCATCGTCTACACTCCGGTCTCTGCTCCCTTAGTTCCGTATAAAGGGTCGGGGACGCCTGTTCTAAGCATCGCCTAGCACCATGGCTCGTCTCACTGTCCTCCTTCTGCTCTCTGCCTTCGTCGCCTTCTCCATCTGCTCTCCGCTCTACATCGTCCAGGACGTCGACTTCGGCTCCCCGATGGACCTCGAAGGCCTCCCCGCTCCGGACCAGGTGGTCGTCCTCAAATCCAAGGAGGAGATCCCCAGCACCATCGCGAAGATGGAAGCTGAAGATGCGGTCGACACCTTCAGTGGTGAGCCGAAGATCCGAAGGAGACTTTTTCTGTTCTAACTTCCAACGATGTCTTTGCAAGATTGAAGCAAAATAAATGATGCAACGCAGAACTGTGGTTTCTAAGAGCCTATAAGTAGGCGAAGCTGATGACCACTCATTCCTACAGGTCGCAGTGGACCTACATCATCTGATAACCTACAATCTTCCACTAGTGAACAGAGTGCTGTTGGCCCTTCTGCTCCACAACATTTTCCTATGCTTACCGATGGGCACCCCGATCTCTCCTCTAGATAGAAGAAAATGTCCATTGCATGTACTCCTTCCAGTATACGGTTAGTGCTCTGTCGATGTTCAGGATGCTGTCTGACACTTGTCTATGTCTCTCCGGTCGTGACTGACTTCTTCCATGTGTCCGTTTGTCTATGACTTCCCTGTCTCTCTGTCTCTGTCGCTTCCTTTAGTCTCCATTCCATGTACACCTTCCATGCAGAGGGTTAAAGCTCGGTGGTTAAAATAAGTCGCTGATCTTGACGTTGACTTCCGTCGATGTTTGAGGACACTTGTCTATGTCACTTGTCTACAACGCAGCAGTCCATTTCTTGTCTTTCCTATTGTGTTTGACTTTTTCCACGTGTCCGTCTTTCTGTCACTTCTCTATCTCTCTGTCGCCTTTTTTAGTTCCTGCCATTGAGCTAACAAATACTACTTTATTGAACTCACACATATTTATAGTCACGTCCACAAGCAATTGTGTCGCATTTCTGTTTTTTCGTCTTTTCTCCGAATACATAAAGCGACCCGTAGATCGAAAGAACACTCTGCCAGAGTCTTCGTTTGAGATCGTTCAGAACAAGTAGCGGCGACTCTTCGTCCGCCGCGCCGTCTTCACCCTCTGCTCCATGACGTCCACCTCGGTCATGTCGTCGCCGCCGGCCCAGAAGCCCGTGCTCTCGGCGAACTTGTCGATGATCATCGAGATGGGGAAGGCGAGCACGATGATGCCGCAGACGCTGGCCATCGCCGCCACCACCTTGCCGCCCGTGGTGACGGGCACCAGGTCGCCGTAGCCGACCGTCGTCATCGTTATCACGCCTGGAAAGGCGGGCCGTGCATCTGGCACTCGAAAGAGCTACTTACACCACCAACAAGCCGCCGGGATACTGTAGAATTTGGAGTTCTCCTCGTCTCGCTCGAAGAAGTAGATGGCCGTCGAGAAGAGCATTATCCCTGAAGAAGAATGGGTCCTACTAAGCCCGTTGCTTATCTCCCCTACCTGTTAGCAGGAACATTCCCAGCATACTCAGCTCTGCCGCCGACTTCTGCATCGTCTCCCCAAACGCCCTGAGCCCGGTGCTATAGCGCGCCAGCTTGAAGATCCTGGCCACTCGGGCCAGTCTCATCACTCGGATCACCACCATGGCGCCGCGGAAGTTCCGGAGCTCCAGGTCTTCGATGCCGAGGTTGGGGAGTGCCGCTTCAGCGTAGAAGGGAACGATGGTGAGCAGGTCGATGATGTTGAGGGCTGATTTGACGAATTTGCACTTCCGAGGACTGACGGCGAAGCGCATGACGTACTCGAAGGTGAACCACACCATACAGCTGGAAGTGGGCATATAAGAGTACAAGTAGATCCAGTTAATCGATTGAAGAACACTTTTATTAAAAGAAAAGAAAGATCGAATAAGGTTTAGGTAGATTGATAGGGAGGAAGGATTCAAGAAGGTTCACGAAAAGTTTATTCCAAGCTTCTCAAGAAGGGTGCGAGAATCTAAGAGTGACAAAGACAGGCAGAACATGTTTTCCGGAGACAACTTACTCTTTAGCTTCTCTCTCTAGTCCTCTTCTTAGCTCTCAAAGCTCTCTAGCTGGTAGTAGTCTTTGTGGGGGACTGATTGGGCCAACTACCGTATCTGTAGTTTGATGTTTTTTTTCTGCATAAGGCAACTTCCTCCATACATAAGGATAAGAGTGATCTTGTATTGTTTGCAGAGGTGTCTGGTGCCCTCAAATATGCTATTTCTAAGTATGTACTGGATACATATGTATTCCGCACTGTTTTCCATTTCCAGAAGCTGTTTTTGCGAAAAAACAACACTAATTCGCGCTGACATTTTTCGACTGCTCTGACATTCTTTGTTTGAAAAGTCATTTGCATTTGTAAAGTACAAGCTAGTGCAGAACTGTGATTTAAAAACAAGTATATGATTGTTAGAATCATGATGTTTGGTTCGAGTTAAGGATTTCTGATAGAGATTTTTTAAAGGTTTTATATTTAAAGCTTCCAAAGGCACATTTTAAAGGGAATATTCCGAGGTTTGGTTTTTTAACTTCCTTACGGAAAGCCTTTAGCCCCGGGGGCCTTGAGTGTTGCAATATAAGACCGAATTTTTCCATTTTCTTCTGTTTTTCTCCAAAAACAACAAACTAATTACCGCCAGTGTTTTCGACAGATCTCCCTCTCACCCCTCAAGCGCTCCAGTCGCACTCGGACTGTGATCACTCCACGTCCTTTCCCGCAGAGCCTTTGGCAACAAACGTTCTCCAAACAAACTCTCCGTTAATAATTAACCGAAGCTGCGCCGAGCAAACACTTCACTTACCATGCCTCCAGAATGTTGATCGTCCAGTGGGGTTCCATATCCTTCCCCTCCTGGAACTCGGGCATCGAGCCGAGAATGAGACCTGGAACACACCGTTAGCCTGCGTCACTTCCTGGCGCTCAATACCGGCTAACGAGAGGAGGACGAACGCCGCCGACACGATGGAGAGGACCTTGGCCGCGGACGAGGAGCGCGGATTCTCGAAGAGCGTCCACACGACGAGCCTGAACTTGCCCAGCCACACCTTCTCGAAGAGAGTGGGGGGACAGGACATCTCCAGGTAGATCTGAAAGGCGTCCGTTAGAAACGTCTTGGGTGGGGAGGGAGAGTGGAAGCGGTGCAGAAGAAGCGGTAAAAGGGAAAGCGCTGAACTCAAGCAGGAGACCTGAAGTTGCGGTCCGACGCTGAGGCGCGGCTGGGAGTGTCTCTGCACGGTGAACGGAACACCGTCCTGCAATGCACGCGGAGTTAAGCCGTGCGAGGTGGGTGCTAGGAGGCTAGGGATCACGAGTTATGGATCATCATCCTTAAAACGAGTTGCCATATACAAGCTGCTTTAAACGAGCTTGAAATTGTGAGTGGCTTAAAAGCGGTGATGTCACGTTTTCGTTGTGGGACCTACTATTATCACAGTGTTGTGTTTTACTTTTGCTTCTTTTGCTAATTGTAAGCGTTATACATATACTCCGCGGCGTCATTCCAGGGCACTATCGTAAAAAAAAGAAGAAAAATTTTTGAGAATAAAAGAGATTATAATGAAAAAAAAAAATTAAAAAATTCCAAAATGCGCCTTTACACAAAGCCCTAACTGAAGAACTCGGCTTATCGATTAGGCCAGCGAGGCCACGATTATCTATCTATTAACTTATTGTTGTGGGATCTTGAAATAACGACTTGAAACGTCGCCATATGTACGTCTCTTCAAGTATCGAGTTCAAGATGGAGACATAAGAATAGCTCAGCGTCGCGAAAACATCGCGGATTCGATCCAATCTGCTAAATGCGGCCAATCGAATCAAACAGCTTCGACAAAGGGCACCCTTCCCCGAAGAAAACGCGATTAACCGGCTCTCTGCGATCGCGGTAGGACCCTACCTGCTCGGCGGTTGACGAGTGGTGGTGGTTGGCTTTGCCCATCCTACTGAGGTCTTCCATCTGACAGCAGGGCGATATGTAGTTGAGCGGGATCTTCCAGAAGTCGAGCTCATAGCGCAGTCGTATCGGACAGATGTCCATCGGTCGATGCAGTTTACCTAAAGCGCATTTCTAAGGAGCTTTGTGATGTTGTCCGCGACAAGCTGTTTTCAAGTAACGGCGTTACGCAGAACGACGGAATGAATGTTTCCTGATTGAGTTTTCGGCGTTGCCTTATTCAGCGGCAAACATTTGGTCGGCCGAAGACCGAAAGCCAAGAGGCACTTATGGTTCCAGGGTATGCTCAGCGGATTCCAGATAATTTGATGAGTGAAAAACCGTAGAATGGTTTTTCTGGACAGTGGAAAGGGTGCTCAAAGGCTGTGGGAATTTTCTAGAGCTTCAGGCAAAGTAATATCTATTTCAACGATCTAGGAAGGTTCTACCAGGCTTTGAAACTCTAAAGAGAACAAGTAGGAAGGCATCAAGATGTATTAACGGCATTAACGATTCTACCGAAAACCCGGGCCAAAACCTGGCCAATTTTTTCTCACATGTTTTTGATTCTTTTTTGCTATTTTTATACTATAGATTTAGGATAAGAAACATACACAATCTTAACCCTTTTCTGTCTCAAATTTTTGCACTTTATTGCCAAAAATTTTATTGCCAAAAATAGTCACTATATCTAGAAAAATTAACATTCACAATAGTCAGCAATTCCACCATTTTCGCTCACTGGAACTCCCGCCACGACAGAGCAGACGTCCACTTTGCCCTTCTTATTCCCTTTCCATCGATCCCGCCGCGTTTACCCAAAACACGGTCGCGCATTTATTGCCCCTTTGTTTTTGTTTTTGCCACAGTAATTACTTTCTAATCTTAGCGTCGAGTCCCTGATTGCCAGGCAGCTGGAATCTTCCCTCCAGGACCACTTTCACCAACCTGTCGTGTAGAAGTCGATGATGTACTCGAAGATGATGGGCGACCGTTCGAAGTAGTACTCCTTGGTGGTCTCGAAGTAAGAGTCGCATTCCAGCAGGCGTTCTGTGTGGGACCGCGCGGCGAATGTGGCCAGGCGACCTGTCTCCAGCCGGTAGATGCACTGAAAGATTGGGTAAACTTCCATGCGTGCTACTTATTTGAATTTCCGATTGAATAAGCGAAAGATCGAAGTCTATGATCGTAAACTCCAAATTGTGTTTTTAATGGAATGTTTTGGCCAAGTAGGCCCTGGATGACGACGTTTGGATTATGAGAGAGCAGAGGCCGTTTTGAGCAACGGCTGAAGCCATAGAGCTGAGGAAAAGCTTTGGTCGGACATGGAATCCTCGGCGGATAGCCAAACAAAAGAATAGAACAGATAATGGTGCGAAACGCTGTTAGGGTTGCTAGGTCAGCCCAGGTTTCTTAATCCTAAAGCCTTTCTTTCTCTAGATGAATACTTTTGTTTCTAAAAAAGCTGTAGGAATACTGTAATTTATCTAAATTTCTTCTGGCTACCTGCATTACACCGATACTTGTAAGCAGGCATACCGTCCAGCCACCTAATGAAACACCCCCAATAGCAAAATTACCCGCCTCGCAAACCTGGAACAAGGGGGTCCTAATTTCTATACCCAAGAATGTTTCCATGACCATGATCCTGAACTTCCACAAGCCTAATTGGCCAGCGCACTCTTTCGGCTCTCCAACGCCGTACTTGAAACAACGAAAATGTCAATAAGGCAATTAATATTCGTCTCTGCAAAAGCAGCCTCTACAAGCTGCAGAGTGCGGGCTTAGAACGGCCAGCTCCGAGAGCCAAACACGTCCATTGACTTTCCGCTATCACCTATTCTATCTGGCTTAGGCAACCGTCGCTCCTCAAATCCCCCATTCGGGCCGTGGGTAATGCCTGGATTTGCCAGTCTTCAAAATAGGACTTTAGCAGCGCGTCATCGCCCGACGAATGTAGAAACTCTTCACACGTTTTTAGATCGGTGACGCAAGCGTTTCCAAGGGGCAACTGGAGCAAGTCTCTGGGACTTGGTTTGTAGCGTGCTGGGAGAATAAAAAAGGCTGACGTTTGAGGTGCTTAGCTGGGAATCGGATGGGAAAGGAAGTAGTCTGCGAATATTTAAAATCTTCAAATTAAAAAAGTCTCTTTTTCTGTTTAGTCAACCTTGTTGACCCAGAAGATGCTGTTCTCTGTTCCCTTAAATGTTTTCAAATGCAACTAAACATATTCAAATTGGCGAGCCATCTGGCTGCATAGGATTAAGCCGCCAGTGCTAGTCTGGCAAAGAAAGCGAACAAGTAGAATGGGGGAAACGTGCAGATTGCGCTTTGCTATGTATGCTATTGCTACGCGCGTCCTGAGAAAAAAAAACTAAAAAAAAAAATAAATAAAATAAAAACATCTTTAATTCTCAGAAGAAACCACAACTTCGTCACTTTACCCTCATATATTGTTTTTTTTATTTATTTTTATTTATACACTTATACATAGTAGCACACTCTACATTATTCTTTCTGAAAAACTCTGGAAATTACATCTCTACTTTAAGAAGCATACGTCGCAAAGCGCAACCACAACCCGCACTAAATAGAAAAAATTGTTTTCTATTAATTGTGCAAATATCAGAATGTATATAAACGTTTTTTATATGACCCACTGCCAGAAGTTGTCAGGAAGAGTCATTTATTATCTTTTAATGATATGTTTTATAAGAAATGCAGTTAACCTTAAAACTGTAGTGTTATGATATAACAAAATGTGGGTGTTTCTCAGGCCAAAAACGTTGACAAACATGCCCTATATTCGGCAAATTAGTCTAATTATATATGTGCTGGCAAGAGGCGTAAAAATGTCGCATATTAAAAAAACAACTAAAGAACTAACATTGAAGATGCCCTACGATGATTGTTCCAGGGAAGCAAGTTTTATCTTCAAAAAGGTCCATTTAAAGATATATTTGTATGTAGGGAATTGATTGGTTACGCCTTAGGTCTGACCGTGGTGACGTATCCGGACTAAAACTCTCAGTCGATCTATGGCGCCTTCCCAAGGATTATACTCACCTTGTGCGCTAAAAACCGTTTTTACAAGTTTAAATAGAAGGGCAAAACTATTGACCAGAAAATGGGCAAACTAAAAAGCAAAACCACAATCCACCTTTTGAGCTGAACCCGATCTCCGACCCTTTCCCAAGATTGTACTCCCGACGGCACTCACATTGTCCACGGGAAGGCGAGCGCTGCGGCCTCCCACGTTGATCAGCAGCACCTCGCCGCTCGTCTTCTTGATTCCGTTCGTCTGCGGCGCCGTCAGCGGCTGGAGCGCGTCCACGTTCTTCGGTGTCATCTAAATTGCGCTCATTAAGCTCTGGCCCGCGTGACGCAACGTGAGAGTAATTGCCCTAGGCCCGCGCCCCAAAATAGAGCCAACCTTCGACGGCTGCGTTCTCTGCGCGTTCGTCGTCCTATAGACGAACGACATCTCCTCCGGGTCCTGCAACGATCAGGCAGCGATTAGGGGCCGCTGTACGGGGCGCTCAGGAGTGCGGGTTGAAGTAGGGCACGATATGGTGCGGCGGCGGTTGGCGTGCGCCTACTTAACGTGGAATGACGTTCGGAAAGGAGCAACGCGGGAACGCGCGGGGCGGGGCTTCTAACGGAGTTCGGTCGGCTACGCCCAGGGAATGTCCCAGAACCTGTGGGCACTGCTCGGAGGGTCAACTGAACCAGGGAGGTCAGGAGAGGTGCAGGAGGATAAGAAGAGGAGCTGACAGATTGGGACAAAATCCCTGCTCTTTGCCTCGTTCTACAACCATTTCATGGTTCTAGAAGAGGGACTGACTCATATACGAAATGGGACGCCCCTCGCTTGCGCCATGGGTGGTCGATTGAAACATCTCCACTGCCGCACAGGACCCTCCGGTTCGAGTCCGGCCTGGAGCGTCTTGGTTCCAGAGCCCTTATGTCACCTCTACGCCTTAAGAGATGGTGACGGCGGTACTCTGGAATATTTTTGTTTTGAATACTAGTTCGTAGAGTCAATTTTAAAGTAAGACTGGGGAGAGGAACCCTTGGCAGGTAAGAGTGACAGATTGGGATAAGATCATAAGTGGCCTACCGAAGCAGGGCGTCAGGTGTGCCAAACAAAATACGAGTTTCTGGGCTTTGGAGCCTTCAGGACATGTTAAAGGAAGAAATGAACCTTTGATTTGGAATAGTAGCGGCCAAAGGAACAGCTACGGAAGCAACAGTAGTATTGTAATGATGAGCTTTTATCACTACAGCTGGTGGGCGTATTGGAAGTGTCTTTTGGTCATCCAGAATATCACTTTTTACGCGCTAGTTCGAGTCCATGCTGGAGAAATATTTTTTGTTTTGATTTCCAATGACTTGAAAGAAAGATAGAGATAGAGCTTAGCATCCAAGCAAGCGCTGTTAAGGGCTACACACATGGCTACACACACGGAAAAGGGCCGTAGAATATTCGAAAACCCTCGAATGTAGACGCCAAACGAATTCCCGCTATCAAGAAAATGTTTTCTAAAAAACGCGAAATCTTGTGCTCGAGATAAACCTCGTTTTTGATCCTTGACCGGAGTCCAAACACGACTCGTGGTTCCGTGACACCGAGGCGGGAGACGAGGTGAGGGGGAGGCCAGTCCGAAGGAGACAAACGCCGCCAAATGATTTCGCATTCCGAAAACAAGTACCGTAGTCCCGCCATCGCTAAGTGCCGCAGAGTAGGTTGCTCTTGGGAGGTGAAGAGGTGACCGCTGCTGGGCACCTTTCCAAACGATGTAATCACGTGGATTAACCGAGTGAGTAAGGAGAAGTCGCGGGAGAAGACCTTCTCAGGTTCGCGTAAACAAGGCACTCGAGGAGGATCATTGGTGGGTATGGGTCGAGGGAAATGGGCTCACAAGGGCAGTTCCCAAGTGTTGCCCTGGGATGACGTCGCTTGAGATCGAACTGAGCTGCTTGGATGCGGTTAGCGGCTGGTTATATGTAGATGCTACGTGCAGGGAATCTCTGATCGGATTGACTCCGGATTATAATGTTTAAAATTAGAGTTTCCCTGTGCAAATTTAGAGGAGTGACATAGGAAGTGTCCCTTCTGAGTCCGACGATGATGAGCTTCTGCATTTTTCTATTTTGAAGTGTTTGTTCTCATCTTGTTCTCGACCTCCTGTTTTGACTATCAGAATCCAGACTTCCTTATTCAGAAAATTCACTTCCTATAACCCTGAATCGCACTTACGATTTCATAGGCTCATGACAGCGTGTTGTTTATGGAGTGACTCTACAGGAACTACTCGAACACTAGAGGAACTATAATTTCAGCTGCTTCAGAGTCTGTCTTATGGAGTCACGTTTTGGAGTTAATTGAGTCACTGTCAAGCCACAGGTCCTGACACTGCAACCCTGCGACACTAAGCTGCGTATCAATCCGAAGTTGCAGCGATAGTGGATTTGGAGGAGGACCAGCTTCGGGCTCTTCGGAAGGAGAAGAAGCTTGAACGAGGTACACATCTGACTTAGTACACATAACTACAAAAAAGCCCTTTGTTGCCGACCGACTTCAAGTGTTTCCTAGGAGCAGAGCAATGATCACCTTCACTTGACCAACCACTACATATAACGTTCACGTATGAAGTTCAAGCCCAGTACCACGTGCTGACACTCTGCGTTTATGTCAGCAATTAGCTTGGAATTGCCTATTGTTTAATGGCGACGTTCCTTGTAAGTCTTAGCGCACTTCTCTAGGGAGATCAAAGTGGAGAGGAGAAAGAAACAGCGATCATTGATGCCATGAGGGGTCAAGATATCACGTAGGGCGAAAAATAAGCACCTACTGGAAATCGGAACACTGAGCATTATTTCAAGAGTGTTCAAAGAGCAACGTAACCGACTACAATTCCTGCTTTGCTTCCTATGGTAGCTCACACACACAGTTTTTGCTCTAGAGTAAAGGAAAAGACGAAATTCAAGGCGGGAGTTTGGATAAGAGGTTTCCATCATCGCACCCAGCGGTTTGAAATGGTCCCTGATAAGACTTCTTTATCGTCTAGGAGGAAGTACTTGCAACATTCCAAGCTTTGCAACTTTGCCCATTTTGTAGTGCGCCAGGGGAGTTTGTAGCGCTGACCTGGCTCTTGGAAGTACAACAATGAAGACAAAATTTGAAATAACAAACAGTGTACTTGCAAATGAATCAAAAAAAAAATTTTTTTGTTTAGAAGAGCACGTCTGCTTCTTATGGACTTAAATAATTAAAAAGGATTGTGAGCAGGGCTTATTGGAGTTCAAGTTTCTGAAGAAGGAGATAGGTTTTGCACCGGTGACCCCAAACTAATCAAAAGCTTAAGATATGCCGACTTTTGTCAGTAAAATAGTCAAGGGCTCCAGCAATCGTGCGGCTCATTACCGCCTTCGGTGAGTCACAGATTGTGTACAAGTACGCAGACGACCTAGCTCGGCTGAATGCTTTCGAATGCTCATCAGCTTCACAGCCCCCAAACTTCCAATTCTGCACGGTTCCGTGATGTCAGCGCGCATCGTTCAGGAGTCCCAGACGTTGTTTTGACAATACGTGGGAGTCCTTCCAATTACGCAGACGTGCTGAGTCAGTGCAGATACTTCTTCTTTTTGTTCTCTGGACAGAAATGTTTGTCTGCTTCCGTGCAAAATGCCTCCTGTGGACTGGACATGAACGTGTCGCTCTATCCGAATGTTTTCCAAGCAATCTTGTTGATTTGCTGTTTCCAATAAGGACAACAATGTTCTTTGAAGGGTAGGAAAGCCGCTAGGAAGACTGGGTAGTCTTATCGAACACTTGAAATGTTTCATTTGCCGATTTATCAAATATATTTGCTTTGACAACTCTACTCGATGGTGATATAGAAAATACCGAAAAGACGAAAGAAGACACTCGAGGAGGGTCAATTCTAAGGTAGGACTGGGGAACCTAGAGGAACTCTTTAGATAACGCCTGCCTGGAGTGCCTTCTTGACTTGATCTTCTCGTTCTACAACCATTTCATGGTTCTGGAAGAGAAAGTGGCTTATATACGAAATGGAATGCCTCTCGCTTGCGACATGGGTGGTCGATTGAAACATCTCCACTGTCGCACAGGACCCTCGGGTTCGAGTCCGGCCTGGAGCGTCATTGGCCTCCTTGATTCCAGAGTCCTCATGTCACCTCTACGCCTTAAGAGATGGTGACTCTGTACTCTGGAATATTTTCATTTTGAATATTAGTTCGTAGAATCAATTTTTGGAGTAAAATTACTGCTCTATTTGCTGAAAAGCACTGATATTTGCTTCTAATCTCTAGATTACGGTGGTTTGCTCAGCGATGAAAGTGATGTGGAGGAATCTGAGTAATACGGTCACACGGATGCCATTATTTCCCACGTGTTTTACTGTGAATTTTCAACGACACATTTGTCACGGTTTCCCAAGGCACGGAATGTGTGAGATTTACTCAAATTTGCCCATCTATACTCAACAAGGAAGTGTAGGATTCGCCAACGCCATTGCAAAACAAATGGACTTATGCAAAACATGGACTCCTACAGGGCACCTTAAGGCGGTGAGAAAACCGAAAAACAAGCGCTTCACATTTGTATTTGCATTGTCCAGCTCTCCTCAGGGGCTTCGGAATCGATTTCGACTGCTCCAAACAACACTCGTTTCGAAGGTCGTAAAAGCGGTCACATCGCAGGGAGGTTGGGATGTGTTCCGAGGCAAGTACACGCGCGATGCCGCGACGGCGTCGAAGTTCGCCGACTTTGTTCGCAGAAATTAAATCAGCGCTTCCCAGGAGGACAAGCTTATGACTTTTCCCGACGCATTAATTGGCCGTCGGTCTGAGGGACCGTAGGGACAAGGAGCGACCTAGGATGGAGCGAAGGTCAAAGAGGGAACTGCAGGGAAAGGAGCTCATCGGATAAAAGGAGGTTATGTTGTGTAGTGGTTCTACTTTGCAAGAGTTTAGGGGAGAGTCACCATGATGCTCTAACCGACCTTATAATCTGGCTTATATCGCAATGTTTAAGGAGCGTTTAAGAGGATGAGAAGGAGAACACAAAGCTAAACAAGCCGCTTCCAAAAGTTCTGATATGACGTTACTTTAAGACATACACGGGACCTTTAAAGAATGCCCTTATGATGACCTCTGTTTTGCAAACAGAAGGCCACGCTCCACACCATAAAGATATCGCCTTTCACAGGAGGCTGGGAACAAGCCTTGCAGAATACATTGATGGCTCTGATAACCAAGGGCGCCAAAACAAAGCAAAGGGATACTTGATCTAGGGTCTATGCCCGTCAGAGGTTCATGACGGATACAGAATCGCGCTCCAAATTCTATTAGACGCAGAAGATTCCCATTCTACGAAAAAGATGCCAAAAGATGTCTACACACCATGGAGCAGCCAAGTGGGCCTATGGACAAGATGAAGCTCCAACAGCGACTGGACAAGAAGGTGAGAGTGCATCTGTGGCTGATCGCGTGAGTGCTGGAATCCCCGGGCGTCCTTTGCGTGGACAGCGGCCATATTTCTTCGCTAAAGTACAAGATGTTTCCGCGGAAAAGAGCTCTGAATGCAATTTCAGGCTTCTATAGAGGCCAAAAAGGTGCCTTAGCGACCCGTGCGAAGTCGTCAACTTCTTCAGAACAACAGAGTCTATCGTTCATAGATATTATAAGTGCTCTATGCATGGGAAATCCTTAGCGGAGGGAGGATTGTGAATGTAGGACTCCAAGTGCGATACTGACGAAGATTATAAAGCAGTAGGAATTTACCGCTCTTGTTGTTATCAAGGACGACATAAGTTTGAGCTGATTTTATGATACTGTAGCGGAGCATTTGGTTCCGACGGAAACTCCCGGCACTGTACTGAGATGCCGGAGGGAGAAATAAGGGAATTTACGCAGTTTGAGAGATCCAAACCGTGACTGTGGTTAAGCGTGGTTATTAACTCTCTGTTTGATTGTTGGCAGCTTTATGAACACTTTCACATCTCCGTGGCACAGTCTTTGGCGCACAGAGGACCGGCCATTTTTGATACATGCTAGCTATCTGTTTTGGCATTGAAAACTTATATGTTTGTCCTCAGTATGTTGTTTTAAATTCACCGATTGTTAGCTGGACACATATGGAAAAAAGAGAAAAAATATATAATTCTTTACAATTTGCATTCGCCTTCTTTTCTAAGTCTACTCTCATTTATTCGTGGCTAAACAGGGAATAAACGAGATCATCATATGAGTGGATTTAGATGCGCCTTGTAATGATAAATACTTTACTGCTCTCAGCAGGTTACGGTAAGGTAAACTAAGTCGCTAATTTGAAGGCTTTAGGCTATAATTTACATTCGCCTTCTGTAAGTCCACTGTCATTGGATCAAAAACAAAGTCCAAAAATATTCAGCTGATGAAAAAGGAAAGCGCAAGGTTTGTATACCGGCTTAGGAGTACTTCTGAGATACATATATGCGCTATAGATTCATACGCAATTTATAAGGGCAAAAATATAGGATGGACCAAATGAACATGTCCTTTTGACAAAAGAAAGGACAAAACAAAATAAACAAACACAGTTTAAATAATAATCCTAAGAATAGAAGGTATTCCATTCCAAGTAAAGATCGCCAGCCATCGACGCCTGTACTTGGCACAGAAGGGGGCGGCCACGCCGTTTATTATTAATGGCCCGAGCGTCTGCAAGGAGGCAGCCACGATTATAGCGTCGGCGCAGATATTTCAAATGAATAAAATTGAAAAATGCATCACTCCGCGCCATCCTCGGCCGCGCCATTATGGGGAGTAGGTGTGACAGGGCGCCCGAAACACGTTCGGAAGTGCACTCCCACTGTAGGAGGCCCTGACGTGACCGTATGACATGGAAGGTGACGGGGGTGCACTTGGCGTACGACTTATGATCTGATTAAACTCCTCTCCGGACAGAAGGAAACGCGGGCTATGCCTGTGTCACGTGGGGCCGGCTAATAGAGAGTGGCTGCGTGAACTTTGACGACGAGGGAAGAAGCGCGTCCGGAGAGACCAATGATCCCTTCGAAATGAAAGTGTCCATGGCCCAGCTGCGCTCCTGATTGTGCTCGAGGGCACTGGTTGGCCTTGATACAAAATTGAAGTGGCCGTTTAAAGGGGAGAAGGATCTTTTTTCTAGGTGCCTTTAGGGAGGTGGGGAACGTCGCTTCCTGGCAAGCGGAGGACTGGATTCAGATCGGTATTTCCAAAGTTCAGGGTGTGCAAAAGAATTCAAAGGGACGCAGAATGGTTTCATGTCTTCTGTGCGGGACAATGGGCTTTTCGGAATACTGGTTAGCAGGGAATTTTTCCCTCCTCTTCAGGGGGCCCGGCAGCTACCAGCATAAGATGTTCTGTGATTAGATTTTTGCCTTAAAATCTTGGGTCTCTTCAATTGTTGAACGGACATCTCAGTCCCCGACCTTCCACGGTGAAATTTCTGCTTCTATGACGGCTGAAATGGTGATTCGATCCAAAAGTAGGCGATGCTCGTCCTACTCGTTCTACACGAAAAAATTCGTCAGTAAAACTGGAAAGATTGACATTAGCAAAAATTAAGGAGATAGTTGAAAGAATCACATGGACAATGCTTACAAACTAATAAAAAAGCCAAAAAATGAAACATTAAAATATCGCTTTGGGTCTTGATGCTGCTTGTGTTGGATACATATAATCCACACTGAACTTCTCAACGTGTCCACTCTTGAAACTGGGAAAACATTTCTCGGTATTCTAGTAGTTTGACGACTCGGAAACAAAGAGAGTCACCGCACATCAGAGCGAAAGGTGTTGTTGGAATCGTACGTTCTTGGATACATTTGTGACACAAAGCAAACTTTAAGGGTTTGACAGCTGTTGGGGGTGAAACGCATCAGCTTAAACTACGATTACAACCTTAATTGGGAACATTTATCTAGTAGATGTCAGTGGCGGGGACGTGCTTCCAGCTTTTTGACAGATTAAGAGTCCAAATTCTAGGAACTTCGCATGGATTCGAGTCCAGCTCTAGGCAGAATGGTCTTTGGGATCGCTTCATCCATTCCACGAGCCATAGAGTTAGTTTGTCCGATAGTCAACCAGCGACCGTGAATGGGAAAGCGCTAATGATAAACTCCTTCATCCCGTAAGAACTGCGCGTAGAGGTCGACCTACCTGGCTGCGTTCTTAGATCAACGCTACCGGACTGGTCCAGCAATTCCAATAGAGCAGCTGAGGAGCCATCCCATATTTGAGCTCATTCCACCCACACAAGCGTCATTTCCCCCTTTCCTTCTGCCCACCGCTCCCCAAGGAGCCTTCCTAACGGCCGACCTACCTGACTGCGTTCGTACATGGACATGCGGCGGCCCGGGCGGGCGCGTGGAATCATCATGGCTGCGGAGTCGCCCGAGTTCTGCGTGCTCCAGAAGGCGACGGACTCGCCACTTTCCCGGCGACTCTCCACGTCCACCTGCCGCTAAAACAAACATCGTCATTAAGTCGATGATATGTGAGGGGGTCGCCTTGGCGAGGAAAACACGACGAGTTATGGCGTGAGACGTCCGTCTGGGAGCCTCTGGCTGGCCGAGGCTCTCGCCACGATGTCCCCAGCAGTGCAAACGTCGGGATTAGGGGAGATTATCGGTTTGGACGTAGGAGATAGGGTTAGATGGGGCAAGAAGATCTGGATTACTGCAGGCAAGAGGCCGGAGAAATCTTGAAAATCACCAAATTTCAGCGCTGTGGCGGAAGTATCGAACTTAAGGGTTCCTGACTTCAGTAAAGTGATCATCTCGCTTAAGATTAGCAAGATGTGGAAGAAGAAGTGTCGCGCTGATAGTCCCTAGCAACGCAACTGCTCCTTGACACGTCAATCTATCGATGGAAATCGCGTCAAGCGGATAGGACTAGTCGGATCCTTCAGAATGCTGGAAAGTGACTCTATTAGAAGATTTGGAGCAAAGGAAAGAAGAAGCTAGACGAGCTAAGAAGCTCGGCACAAAGTAGAATCGATTCTATGTCTTCAGGAGAATCACAGCTTGAAGAGGTATTTTGTAACTGTTAGTATTTAGTCCATAAATGTTTCATAGTCGTGTGGTTGGCTTTGCTGCTGAAAGAAGGACCGCCTTCTTGCACGGAATCCAATCTGTCGCCTCTTGAAATCGGAAGCGTTTCTGAGAAAACACCACACAAGACGATTCTAACGAATGCCAACATCGAAACCTGGTATTTAGAGCTCTTCCCAGAATCTGTCCAGATACTCCGCGCTATTGGTTAGACCGCGTCAGAACAGTGCCATATGAATACAGTCCTATGTCGCTGGTCCTAAGATTCCTATTTGGTCATGTTAGTCAAATTATTGAAAAGCTAAGTTGCCTACTAGTTACCCCCATATTATCTAAGTTATTCATATATGACAGGAGTGCTGCCTTACGCCAACAAGCATTTACACCTGTGGCCCAGAAGTGCTTCCCGGTCGATTCCCGGCTTTGTCAATCCCGCCACCGGATGTGCTTTACCTCTCACCCACGCGTCCGATCGTATGAGCTAAGCACGCTTGTAAGCTGACCGCGCCTGGACATTCCTACGCGCAAAGATCATCTAGCGTGGGGGTATCTCGTAGAATCCATATCTAGGGGCGCTAAGAACCGTATTATCTATGACCGGTGAGACTACGCGCATCTTAAGCAGCGCATTGACCACACAGAGGAATCTGGCCAGAGTGTCACGAGCACCAGAAATCGATGTATAAACACTATAAGGACGTTACGTTTTCTCGGCAACCTGCGCACCTTCCCAAGACCTTGAAGTACATGAGACCTGAGCTGTAAATGCAAATGTCCTCAGAAGGACAGCTGAACAATGCCCAAATCATCCGGTGAGGTCCGAATCACGGCCGATTCAAGAGTCCACGGAGGTGACGGCGGGTAATAACAAGAAGGAGACGCATAATCCTGAGGATAATCTAAGAATTCCCGAACGTATTTGTACAAGAAGGTCTACACAAGAACAAAGGGCGAAAAGAATCTGAGAAAAACATGGAGTTGCCCTTTGAAGGAAAGAATGTGCGGACAAGGGATCTCGTAGAAATGTGCTTAGGACAACATAGGCTGAACAGCCTACCCCAGTGCATCATATACCATGATATACTGCTATATCACACAGAAATCGGGACGAGTGCACACCTGAATCCAGGGTTCCAAGTTTGGAAGTCAAGGCAGACGCACCAAACCAGATCCTGCGTCACAGCAGATGCTAAACTGTTTCCGAGGAAGCAGATTTATCCTTATACTGCAATGAGCTCATAGAAGGATTTGCTGACTGCTTAGGGATATCCGATGAATGATATACCAGGTGCTCCTCAAAACTATACGCTGCCCCCTTGGTCATCAATATGAAGGACTTTCAGGAGAGTTTGAGTGAATTGAGTGACACCACGTTAAAGAACGTGGAAAAGTACGTCGATATGAAGAAAAAACGAAAACAACCAAGAAAAAAATCTAGGCATTCGGACCGAAAAACTTCGGAGGTCCTGTGTCTGACCCGTAAAATTATACGCCACTCCCCGGATTTTCCACTTTTCGGTATTCTCTCGACGATTTCCGTGTGGTTCTATGACAACATACTTATCTAGAGAATTTTTTGTGGATTTGCCACTGGGTTTGAAGATTGGCGGGCCGGAAAATAGTCAATTACTGGAAGCCAGATCAAAAATTGCGGAAATCTCGAGGAAATCGAGTATAACCGAGAAAATTTTGGGTGTTTTGTTTTTTGTATCAACCCAACACATCAAGCAGGACGAGTACACACCTGAATCGAGGGATCCAAGCTTGGGAGTCAAGGAAAGCACTTAGGAAGACGCACCGAGCCAGATCCTGCGTCACAGCAGATGTTAAACTGTTTCCGAAGAAGCGGATTTGTCCTTAAACTGCAATGAGCTCATAGAAGGATTTCCTGACTGGTCAGGGATTCCGAGAAGCGTTAAATTCCAATTTGAGCGTATCGCATCATTAAAAGCTGAATTTTGAGATCCGATTGAGTAGATTTTGATAAGTCATAATCATGGAAAAGAGGGAAATAATAAACGTCATGGGTGTTAGAGATCTGGGGGCAGATTGGCTCACGTTCTTGACTCATCGGTCTCGTGAAAAGAGCGCTTAAGCCACCCCGAGACTGGAGATTTTGTTCTTAATGGACATTTGACGTAGGACGACCCCTCTAACGCTCTTAACAAAGACAAGACTATGCTTTCCTCGCCTATGTGCATCGGAGCAGATTTCTCGCCCGTATAGTCCGCGCGCTTCCACAAGAGCTACGCTTCAATGCCTACACACAAACATGAACTTCTTCTCGGTTGCTTGACAACGCTTATTTTCCTTCGATTTTTGAAGTCGAGTGTGAACTGAAAACAAAAGGATCGTCAGGTGACCTAAGGGACTAAAAATACCAAATCGGACTCTGAAAAACAAATAGTGTGCCCTAAAATGCCGCTGTCTTTTTACACAAAGAAGGTTCTGTTAGGAAAGGCTAACTTTCAGAGGTTCTTGTAAGAAAGGAGACCATTTGGTCCAATTTTGAGCTACTGGTGCTACATTTCCACCATGATCTTCAGCATTCTGCGACGCTCCATACCTACTCAGCTCATAATACACTAGGACTCATCTAATGACAAACTAAGTGTCTCCGTGGGGCATCTCCGTAGATCTGAGTGGGGCATTCATAGAGGTCCTTTTCCACAGCAGAATATCGCCCATCCAACCGCGGCTTTCTTCTTAGCGGGAAATATTGTTCAGTTTTTGTGCTCTTCTAATGTTTTGCGGTACATGGAAGCTTGTACTTCATTAGGATCGCTTTGGGACCCGACGATGGAGAAAATAAAAATGTAAAAATGGGTAAAAACTCTATGGAACGTTTGGTTGTATGTGCTGGGATTTAGATCAATCAGAACAGATGTTTCCAGGATAATTAGGAAAATTTACATGCCGTTTGTATGCGTAAACTACTAAAGGTTCCTCAAACTTACAATATAGTCCAGATTTAGTCCAACACAGTTTAGGTACAACATCTACACATAGGAAGAAAGAGCCATCCAGCATTAGTGACCCCTTAAGCGATTTAACAATACCGTGGATAATAAGGAAACTGCCGCTTAGGTAAGACGAATGCTTAAACTACTAGTTCCTCATACCCACAACAGCCAACATATCTAGAGATAGAGGGGGAATCCATTCACGATAGGCGACTTTGCCATGGGCTCCCTTAAGCGACGTCACGCACCCCGTCCCAAGCACTCAAGACACAAATAGAAGCTATAATCTAAACTCGGCTTGTTTACGACCCAAAAATACACACTCCCTCCTTTCCTTGAAGCCTTCGCTACCTACAAATGATCCCAGAATATCCACGTCCACAAGGGTCTCACCACGCTAAACACACGTTCCCCAAACGATGATGCCACGGAAACGGGATTTCGCTAAACTCCGTCGTAAGCAGAGCGACGGCTTCAGAAATCAAAATATTTTTATATAAAATGAACGCCGCCATGAATAGGTGATGAGCGCCGCGTGCCGTGACCACTCCTGAGCAGAAGGAAGCCATAGTCCCGCCACGATTGCCGGATCAGGAAGCGCACACTTAACTAATTGCACTTGGCTCACGTGTCCGCGGCGCAATTTCATAAAGTGTTCTTAATCCGATTGCGCCTCGCAGATCGGCTCGATCTGTCGTGGCGGGACCATCGCAGACAGACCCAAGAGACGGATAATTATTCCTCGAGGAAGACGAGTGAGTGACCGTTTTGAGGGTTATCATGGCCGGGGGATTGGAAGGGAGATACGGGAAGGAGCCATCGATAGGCTCAGAAATGTGGCGGAGACAGGTAGGCACGTGGGCGAGAAGCTCACGCGAATTCCGAGTAAACCAATTAGCGTCCGTGCTCACCTTTGCATGGGGGATTGATTGGGACGCGGTGGAAGGGATACGGACTCCAGAAGGGCGAGGTCTCACGACAAGCGTGTGACAAAAGACGGGTGTAAAAATAGGTGGACGAGAAGAAGTTGGTTGAGCATGGACGATGTGGTAAGCAGACAACCTTTTTTGAATTCAATGGCTTAGTTTTCGACCCACGAAAGCTCATATGTACTGAACATAAAACCGTGCTAATCAGGGTATACCCTATGACGTCGGAAACACGAGCAACATAAGGTCATTTCGCAGGTAAAGAGGTACAGTAGATTGCTGTTTATGCCATAAAAAAGAGCTGAGCAACGGTCAGGCCCTGATTAGCCTCGTTTACTGATCAGTATAGTCAAATTGAAAAGAAAACTCTCAGAAGTAGCAACAGTAGAATGGATGAAACGAAACTTGGACATCAAAAAACCTGTCCAAAGGTTTCAAATCCCACGAAGGAAACCTTTCTATCCATAAACACTTAAACAAAGGGTTATTTTTAATTAAACAGATCAAAGTATTTACTATTTGCAACAATTTCCAGGCGCAATTAGTCGCAGAGCGACTAGTGAATGATGGAACGCGACCTTCATGCTTAGGGAAATGCTGTCTAACGACTTCCGATCCAGGAAGAAAGTCGCTTCCGGTTGGCTGGACCACCCACGCAATGCGAACTTTGGCGCTTATGCTTCTGATCCATAAAAAAGAGGTCGTAGCCAATACAAGGAGCACATTGACCTTCTTTAATTTACGTAATTACATAAAGTAGCAAGGATGGCCTTCAACCTACGCCCAAATATATCCCTACGTCCCCGGAAAGGCGGCCCCCCACGTAGATACGTCAGGACCATCCGAGATGTCAGTTCCTCTCATCTCGTTTCCGCTCTGCAACACGTTGAACTCTTGGCCGCCTCTTGTCTCAGGAACCTAGGCTTCTGAGACCAGTGAATCCAATAGTGATAGGTGGGATTCAGATATTTCATAAAGAGCAAAACATATAATGAAAACGATGGTTCTGGGAACGTTTTCAGTGTTATAGTAGTGCAGTATCTGGTAGAGCTGGTGGGTTAACATTCAGAGCTGTTCAGGTTCTTTTACAGCTTGGGCTTGGATGATAGAAGCTTTCGTGTACATTTACCAATGTAACTCCCAGGTAAAAATACGAGTTTAAAAAGATGAGTCTTAGATATCAGCGTTGAAACTGCATGAAAAGGAAATCTCCTTCCACGTCACAAACATGTTTTGGCTACGATGAACATAAGCCTTGAAAACGGGTACGATTAACCCTTAAGAATGAGACAAACTGCGCGATACGAATTTCGCTCGAACTCTTGCTTTACGAAGAAAAAGGAAGAAAACATACAAGGAAGTAGTTGTTGGAAGTAGTTGTTACAAGGAAGACCTATTTACATATGTTACTAGAATCATTGTGGAAAGCCTGCCCCCTACGGACCCTTAAACACGTCAGCAGAGTTCTTATCTTATTTCCGCTTTATGACACCTTGAACTCTTAGGTGTTTCTCTCCGTAGAAACGTTGAATGACGATTTCCCTTAAGTCAAGAGATAAGTCCCAAAGCCGAAACTTTGGGGTGTTAGTGTTCTTCATCTTTTCATCAAGAGTGGAGTTGAACATAAAGCGAAAACAATCAGGAAAGGCGCAAATTCACCACCTCTAACAGCCAGCCCAATTAAGATTCAAAGGTGAAAAGCGGGAATCAGATGTGTCGTAAAGCGTGGCGAAACAATGGCGCTGGGAGCGTTCTGAGGCTCGGGAGAAAACATCTGGTATCTGGTAGCGCAAACATCTGACGTAAATCTCATAATCACATAAAGGCAGAATTAATCTGTTTTCCACCTTTCCTACTTGATGAGGGTCGGAACGAACGCGGAAATTTGAGAATCCACAAAGCGAACCAGATTTGAACTAACAACCATCGCAAAACAACCGGAAGTACCATTCTTAGCGTGTCCTGAGCGGAAAGACCAAATTGGAAACCCGAACCGGGATGAGTGGCGTGGGCGCCTCCCTCAACCCTTGTCTCCAAATCGGGACAAACACGGCCGGTGGCGACAATTGCCACCCGAAGAGGGTCATTGGCCTAGTCGGGCACGTCATAGGTCCTTGACGGTTGAAAGCGACTCACCGACTCCGACGCATCGTAGTTGGACCTCTTCTCCTTCGAAGGCGCTCCGAAGCTCATCTCGGCTGCAATCTGGAAACAAGGAGGTCTTGAGTGGTTTAAGAGGACAGGGAACTCTCGCAACGAACCGTTCTGCGCGCGGACGATGAGTGGATCATTAATTATTCATGTCCGAAAAGAGCGATCGCAACGGGGCTTGGGTAGGTGTTTCTTTGTTGGTGGTCATGGGGCGTTGCAGAGAGATATGGAGGGTCGATTGAGGAAAAGCGAACGAAAAAGGTAGAAGATTGAGTTAAGGCTTAATTTTTATATTCGTCAAACAGCTACCGTACCAGCCCCATCAAATAGGTCTTTCTCTATACGATTTACAACAAACCACAAAAAAATTAGATGCGAAAGGGGTCAATATGTAGCATCCCTTAATCTTTTCGTTCTTTTGATCTATCTTGGATGCTTGAGGTCTAATCTAACAAAACATCCTTTTAACGGCATTGCCTAGGTAATCAGATCATCTCTGCAAATGCAGGTAATCCCGGAATGCCGGAAACCAAGGGTCTTAGAATATCAGAAAGCGAAGATGGAATAACAGAAGTGATAGCAATCGCGAAACCACGGCTGATGAAAGTAATGTAGGTAATGTATGAATGTAATGTTTTTATTCATTTTTTACACAATCCTAACTCACCAAACCCCGACATTAGCCGTTGCTATTCTGGGAATTTTGTACACTTGTATTGATCATCTTTTTTCCACCTGGCCCCCTAGAGCTGGCAGTTGTTTAAAGGTTTCTCTTAAAGTACTAATATGTAAGTTTTACTTGGAACTGCGCTTATCAAACTCCAACTGGTTACGAAGCGATGAAACGATGACGACGACATATGCAGTAGCCCGCGGACGATCTTTGACATGTACGGACTGTGTTATTCGCTTCCAGGCGGCGTACGTTCCTAGAATAGTCCTAAGTGGGGCTACATCATCATTTATAATTCACGCATCTACGAGAGTATTTCAGAGATGCGGACGCTGTTAGGAGAGAAACTGGTGGTTTTTGAAGCGGACAACTACTAGGGTTCAATTGACAATCTCTAGTTTCAATTCTTAGAGAAAGATTCGATTAAACAGGAAGAAAGATTACGGTATTCTTTGGCTCCCGTGGATAATGAGATGAGCTTCTTTTGCTGGCTACTTAAGATCATTGTGAGGATACGAGAGTTAAGGATAACAGGAAAGCAGAAACAGGCCTGTGAGGCTGAGATGTGTTTCTATACTCTCCTGCAACTTCTTCCGGCTTTTACGAGGATATTACGAAGAGGGTAGGGACACAAATATAGTCACTGGACTTGGGACCAAAATACTATCTCAGTTCAGCTCGGAGAAGGACAGATAAATAAGATAAAATCCTTTTTGCCTCTAAATCCTCAGATCCAGAAATTCCAAGACCTTCGTTCCCTGGGTATTGTGATGATACAGGGCAAGCAGAGCCATTTGGTCCGGCTTCCTAAGGGGCTTCGGAGGCAGTAGCCAACAAGAAAAACAGAAGCGCTCTCCAATCGATGAAACTTCCAACGTCAGACCTATTGACACGGCTTACGGAGGATTCGCAAGGAGATCGGAGCGCCGCGCAGACGGCCCTCGAATTATGTCGTAAACAAAATGGCCTAAATTGGGTCTTCGCCACCTCTTGCGCGAAAAGCTAAAAAGCAATTTTGTCTTCTTGTCCATCAGACTCGATCAAAGTGATCTTCCTAGAGTAATCTACTAGGAGGGATTCTTAAACTGGTTGTGAGGGTGGACCTTCTTCTAAGGACCATTAATGCTTCATGTCGAGTGTATTTAACATTTCATGTTATTTAAACACGAACGTTTGACGCCCAAATCTATCCACACGCAAACGTCTAATGAACATGGAAACTGTGAAGAAGGCTCTAAGAATCCGGCCGACTTGTAGGGTGGGCGCGCAGAATAAAACGGACCCCTCCCGACCACAACTTTAACATCAATTAATTATGGAACACTTGGCGATCGTTCATCGGCTATCGTCGGAAACGACGGCGTGGTTCCGCTTGTTGCCTCCGATAAACAAGAATAGACACGCAACGAAGGAAGTCTGTCGCAACAAGAATGCGTTAGAAGGCCGTAGGAGCACAGCAGAAGGTTCTTTAGCATAAGACACCGCTCACTGCGTTGAAAACAGAAAACACGTGTTGACCATCCTCTCCTAATGAGGTACAGAATCCGCCACGACATCACAAAATATCTCTAAATTGCCAGAAAATCTTTGGGAAAACCTCTTCTATTAGATGGTATTTGTAACCGCCACGACATCACCCTTCAATAGTAGATCTTTGACCAAGCAGCGCTGTCCGTCCATCACGGCCGAACGTGCGAACTTTCCAAAAACAACGTGTGTGGTCCACTTGCAGCGGTACACATCCAGACCATCAAAGCGCTGCAAGTAATTCCTTTAGCGCTGCAAGTAATTCCTTTAAGTAGCGTGGCGGTACAGCAACGCCTCGATGGTCTGGATGAGGTGGTGCCGCACCACTGGTGCGCGAGCTCGTGTACCGTCATAGGTGGACCACACACGTTGTTTTTGGAAAGTTCGCGCGTTCGGCCGTGACGGATCTTCGAGCATGTTGCCTGGATCTCCCTTGCAGAATCAAAGTTTTCGCTTTAGGCATCGACATAATAAGCGAGGATTTTGTTTTAAGGAACCTGAGGGCGTCGAAGAGATCCATTTCTTAGCTATATCCTCTAAATTCTTGAAAAACCGTCTTGCTTGAATGTCAAGTGTTGAAACTTGGAAACTCGGCCCGATTCAGAAGCTTCGCAACAGCGCCCTCCGTCCGTAACTCGATCATATCTCCGAAAAGAACGCGCTCGCAACTCGCGTCTCGCGACGAAAGAAATCAGAATGAGATTTGGCGATGTTGTAGCCGGCACCTCGACGCGCCGAATCTCCACCCGGAGGGTCAATTTGAGAGTTGGGCGACGACGACGTTCCTCGTCGCCACCCGCGTCATAATCTCATTTGCCACGCCCGTCAAGCGGCTATTATTATAGGACGAGACTCCCGATGAAAGCGCGCCTGAGCAGATCAAAGAGTGGCTCTGTCGCCAAAAGGTTCAGGCGCGTCCCTTGGAAGGATACCACGGTTCTAATGGAAATGAACCTGAGACGCACTTGGGAGCACGTCATTCCGGACGGGATACACATGATTCGGGTGTTCTAATTTGGGACAGCTCGCACAACTGTCGCTCTATCTCAAGGAAGCCCAGGATTTCCTCAAGAAACACCCGAAATGAGAACTTTGAGGACCAGATAAATCGTTGTGGGAGCTTATCTGGGACATCTATTTCAGCGTTTCAGCGCAAACCTTGTGGATTTCATTGTCCTTAAATTGGTGGTTACAGGAGTCGCTAGATCAAGCCGCTTCTTGTCACAGATGAAAGATAGAAGCGCCGCCAAAGCTTTCTGGTCCTGACACGAAATGACAAGCAGGCCAGCAGTCTTGGGTGTTTTAAAAGAGCCTGGGTTTCCACGAGATCCAGTGACATTAGGCGTGCAAAAACATGGAAAGTCGAAAACAAAGCAGTCTGGAGAAAACACAAAACATGAAAACAAGGCCTTTCCCAAGAAGGGGCCGAAATGAAGTCACGAGGTCAATAGGATTTGTGCAAGAGTGGACGGGCGGTCAGCGGATGAAGGTCAGCTTTGCCCCGAGGGCATCGCGCAGCGTGCCAACGCGAGTAGCGCTTCTTTGCGGTGCAACAAAGGAAGGCGCCAAATTTAATCCGCGATGACAGATGACTGAAAACTCTCTTTTGCAATCCTTAATGAGAGTCCCTTCCTAAAGGGACCTCTAGAAAGGGAGGGACTGCTCCGATTTGAGGATCACCTGCTCGATTGGCGAAGCTTACGGCTGGCCAGCTGTAGGGGATCCCTTGCTGGTCGCCTCCGATAGACAGACTCCTCGGATGTCTCCAGACAGGAACGCACGGCCCCCTTCTTTACTGACTTTCGCCATAACGGGAAATGCAATCATTGCCCTTGGAAATCGTTGAATAACCCAATTCGCTTTCCAACCACAACACATCAGGTTCTAATCTTAGCGATGACGTAGTAACCGAATTCTGCTTGGCCCTTCTCCGTTAGAGTAACCACTTGAGATTCAACACATTATGAACTTCAAAGTTCACGGAATTAAACGATGCAACTTTGTCGAAATCACGTCTGCTCTAGGAACTCCCCTAGAACAGTAACAGCAAAAAAGTGAAGGTTTTACAATAGAGTGGTCATAAACAGTCTGACATGAGTGAAATCAGGGTCTTAACTGGATTTCTGCTCGTCCACGTCACATCCACCAGAGCAAAAGGTCACAATGATTGGAAGTGATTGGAAGCCTCCGACTTGGGTGATTAAAGGTACAGAAATGCAGAAACAGTTGAATAAGGGTGAAACAAGTTGGCACTTAATTTGCAGAGATCGCGGCAGGACCTCGAGAATCGGCCTGGAAAGCGAGTCAGCACAGGCCTCTGCTCGGGAATCGCTCCACGACTAAATGTAAGCTCGGTTCTCTGGCGACGGCGCCTGACGACGGAAGTCGCGTCTGATGAGACCTCCTTGACTCCTCTTATCTTCGGTGTAGAATTGCGCGTTCCTCAGCATCTAGTTCCGCCTTTGAAATTGAAGTGAAAAAACAAGCATAAGTCAATTTTGTCAATTTTGAGGAAAGGCGAAGAGGATTTTATGTAGGGAGAAGACCGGGAGTGACTCTTAGGAGAATGTGCATAAAACCGGATATTTTCTAAACCGGATATCTTACATTTTCCCTCGAAGTAGCATGGATAGCGATGAGGGATGCACTATGAAGATGGGATGACCAATTAGACCAAGCCTTCTTGGAAGGCCTTTTACTAAACAAGGTGGACAAGGTCGTCAAAATACAAAACTTTCTCGTTCTATAGATTTCCTTTTAATCTTGCATCTTCTTGGAATTTTGCGCATTTTACAGTGTAAACAAAAAACAAGTCTTTGGTCTACATGGACATGTCCAAAAAAGTGGTTTAGAGGTCTAGAATCCATAAAACTGGAATAGGTACTTAAAATTTCAATCCAGTGACATTTCGTTGCACAATAATTTATCCGAAGGCACAGCACAGTTTTAGAGCGGTTTTTTCTCCACATACATATTATTTCCAACGGATACCGACACCTGCGCGATCTCTGAACACATGGACCATAACAATAATTAAACACGTCAATCTATGTTTTTCTTTACATTATTACATGGCTACACTGCTGAGGAAACAGCAGTAGCAGGTCCAAGCCACGGTGTGGTTCTAAAGTAAACGTTGGCCAAAACGAATCATACGGCTATGCATGTCAAACTGCTTTGTTCTTTGGTTTTCCAGTCGATCTTCGGCTTTTCTATGCGAACCTCGTTGTCAGCCAACCCTGTCATTTTCCAAACCACCCCTCCTGTTGAGACGTCGGGGTGTGTTTTCGACGTCTCACTACAATTGTGTCCGATAACAAAGATAAATAGCCCAACGCCATAATATTGTTGACCGACGACCAACCAACGTCCGGCCAAGGACGACTAGATGGTCCCAGAAGACCGGAATCAGCACAATCAGATTTAGGCCGGATGTAAAGAACATTAAACATTGTGGAGTGAAAAAGTGAAAAAGATAAAATTAAACGAAACTAAGAAAGACACTCCAAAATATGTGCTAATGCAGATCTCATTGTGCCTATCTTCTTAAGAAGGTTTATTTTAAACTGCCAACGCCTTCCAAATCTCCAATCAGTCCTCGCTACAAAAATGTGGCTCTTTTGCAACGCATCTCTATAGCTTTCGATCGCATTTAACATAAAAATAGTCCAAGTTCATTTAGCGAAGACACGGAAATCGATTAGAAAATTAAACTCCACGAGGAAGTGGGCGGAGGTGGGAGAGACGTCAACGTTCAACAGATCCTGCCGAGACTGAAGATGTTGCGTCATAAGATTTGTCTTTTGCAGATACCGGAGTGAAATGTATATATTCGAATCTGTTCTTTCAAAAGAAAAAGAATTATGCTTATCTTTCTTAGAAATGTTCCCCCAGTGTACTGTAATATAAGCGCATGAGTTTCCCGGAAGTTCAACACAGAAGAACAGGGAGGTGTCATCAATCATTTAAAAGTTCTTCCCCCTCTAGTAGATCACCAAAGTTCATAGTGGTCAGTGAAAAAATCGAAGGTTCGGTCTCGTTGATTAGGATTCGACCAAGGGTTCTGTGTTTCTCTGACCTAGCCCAAAGACCAAAGAATAGATCTAAACAATTGGGAGGAAAAGGGGACCTGAATTTGTGTAGTGAAGTGTCGACTCAATAGCCACAAAAGCTAAAGTGCATTTTGCAGAAGAAGGCCATAGATGGAGTGCTTGGGTCTTTAAAACATAAGACAATAGTTCATTAGCAATAAAATACCAGCAATTACTATCTCCCTATCTTTCCCTCACACGTCTTCTTATGCATTACACTGCACGGCTAAAAATATCGCGGCGAACACTGGGCGACCCCGGTCCACTCGGAAAAAATCAATTCGGCAACCTCAAAAATCAGGAATTCAACTCTCACACAAAACAAAGCAGTTAATCATAATCAGGCGCGTCGGCGCACCTCCCACGGCATCTGCTCGTCAGAGCGGCACACGCCCCGAAATCAAATTTACACTCAAGCGCACTCGAGAAGGCCGGAGGCGAACGTCAAAAAACGGAGGCGACGTTCGAGGGCCGAAGAAGGCGATGTACCTCCTTCCGCGCCTCCGAGCACACGTTTCGCTCCGTTCTCCTCGCTTCTCCACTCGGCCTGGAGCTATTCTCGGCGTCGGTCACTCAGGAACACACACATATCGAGCAATTAGCAATCGGAAAAACAAACTACGCCAAAGGGGAAGATGGAGGTGCTGTCGAGGAATTAGGCCGGCAATTAAGAGTGAGTAAGCTGGGGCTCTCATAAACATGTCCGACCCATTTTGTCAATCATCTTGTTTTTGCTAATTGCCGAAACCTGACGCACCTCTGACGTCAGGTAAGACACGCTTGGTTTTCGTTAAAGTTGATTTCTAAAGGGAAGATCTCCGACAATCCGATGAGGACCATAAAAGTCTCCAGCCCTTAGCGAGTCCAATCACCTTGAAATTTGCTTTAAGGTGATCGTCGTGACAATATTCTCCACAAAAATTACTCACAGATGTCATCAGTGTTCTCCGTGTCTTCCCTGTCTGGTCTCTGTCATTCCGACACATGCAATGCGCTACAGTAAATTAGCGGGCTACGGTAGAAAACTGGCCGCTCTTTTGCTGGAAGAAGAAGCTTTGCCTTCAGCAGTCATGAGTCCTGTTAGTTTCCTTCATGCAAATCTGTTTTTGCTGTTGTTTAAAATAGAGCCAAAAATCACCTAAAAGGCTGTGATTTGTGGTCTTGTAGCGATTGTCCTGAATATTCAGGTAAAGTTCAGTTCGCAGTGAAGACTCGCGTTTGAGTGGGGTCCAGCCCATATCCTGGAATGGCCAGTTCATTAGTGGACCGGTCCGGATTTTGCTGGAAAAGTAGTACTCAAGTAGAGCCGACAACAGTGCTACCAGAATCAAAACACATCCGACTGAAGAAGTGTCCGTCTAGACGCATGAGCGACGAAATGCTCGAAGAACTCAAGTAGGGCCTACTCAACGCGCCACGAAGGAGGAATAGCAAAAAACCTTTATATGTGCAACAAACGTTTCTTATTTGGATCAACAGGAGCTATTACTAAGAAGACTTGTGACCCGAGAACTGGTCAGTGTCCTGGCCTGTCTTAGAAGACTGCACTTTTGGACGAACCGTTCGGTCCCTTTTACTCTCAGGCTTCTTCACATCCTTGGCGCCTTTCTTGGCACCTAAGACGACCTGGCTTTTGGATCGCTTCTTTCTCTTCTTCTTGTCGACCTTTTCTGCAGACTTCCGCTTCAAAGCCAGCTTCTCATGCAACTCAGCAAGCGTAGAGAGCGTAGAACTCGCCTTTCTCATCTTGGAGTTTTTCGTAGGCACTGGGCTCTTCACAGGGGTGCCGGCCGCTGAAAATGTGGTGACGTAACTAACCAATCTCTAGAACGCCATTTACGTGACTCCACGTTCATATCGAAGGTCTTCGTGGACTTCACCAAATCGTGCCAAGTAACCTCCTTCGGGGCGAGTTCCGTCGCTGAAGAAGATATCTCCGCTGGAAAGAAGTAGTTCCAGCATCGTTCGAGCACCTCAGCGAAAGTAACGAAAGGTCCAGAAGGCGAGCGGTTCTCGACGATCTTCACCATGGACGTCTCCAGGTTCGTCATCTTCTCCTGGGTGCGTCTGATGTAGTTCACGTTCTTCACAACTCGCTCGCACTGTTTCGCCATTTCCTAGGAGTGTCGCTGTTGTCAAGAAGGTGGAATGGCGAGGACTTACCTTGTCCCGGAATTCGGCCGAAATCATCATCTGCTGTTTCCATTGAAGAACTTGAAGGGAATACTTGTCTTCCATCTCCTTCAGGCGCAGTTTAAGACCCTAAAAAGGTAGGTTAAATGGCTAGTTGGCTATCAGCCTCGATTAACTATAGAAATTACTATCGAATTCAGCGATTTTAATGAGAAGATGGAGCCATCGATAGAGCTAAAGACAGACAACAATCGATGAGAGGATAGAGCCATGGAGCTAGAATACCCAAAGGCGGCTTCGAGTCCTGCACCCTACTCCTAATGAGTTGCATGAGGCATCGTTTTTCCTCAAACTGTTGGCGTCATCGCTCTTTGCTATACCGAGAAATTTGCCTTTTTATTAACCCACAAAATTTTTGCCCTTCCCCCTCCTAGCTACTCCCAAGAGGCATTCAAACCGACTTACTTCAAGTTTAGCCTTTACCGCTGTGTACTTCGCCTGCAGTTCGGGAACGTCACAATCGTCGCTTCTCATCGTGGCCAGATTACTGAAATTAACGCATTCAAAGCGGTGATTAGCCTCCAAGACCCACTCTTGGAGTCGACTGACTCGTTCGTGAAGGATGGACAGCGCTGGGACGACGCTCGTGGTGTTGAGTGGATTCGCCTTGACCGGCAGTGGAGACTTCTTTATCTCCGCTTTAACGATGGTTTCTTTCTCCGGTGGTTCCTTTAACGACTTTGCCTTCTTCTCCGGAGCGCTCTGGGGTGGGCGGACAAGCGACGGCTCTTTAATGGAGCTCGGGACTTCTTTCACTGTGTAGTACACGGAGGGGCTTTCTGGAATAGAAAAGTCAGTCATGTGGGCTTTCGATGAATTGATACCTTGCTTTTGTGCCTTTGTTGGAGCATTGATGCTTGAAGGCGGCGGTGATTTGACCTCCTTCTTCTGGGGCCTTTGAGGTGGTGTCGAACCTGAAATGGAAGGAGAAAAGGGGAATCGATCTAGATCTTTAAAGAAGATGTGGAAAAAGACCACAACTACACTCACCTCTGCGCGGGTTCTCGCCCATCTCGTCGAACTGCTTGTCCAGCTTGCGCATCTGGTTCCGCATCTCGAGAATCTTCCTGTCCACGGACTTCCGGACGCGTTTAGGCGGCGTTCCCTTCCCCGTTTGTTCTTTTGATCCGTTGCTGTCCATCGTTGCAAATCTTGCGACCGCGCTCGGTCCGAGAGTATCTTCAAGTGAGTGCAATGTGTTGGAGGGTGTCTGCAGAGGCTTGCAGACTACTGACAGACAGACATAGTGTCAGACGTGATGTAGACGTGAGACAGGACGGTAGCACAGAGGACACGGAGTAGTAGGAAACATTCAGAAGGATTAAGATTCACAATTCGCGATCATATCTTTGTATGAAGAAGCATCTCCAGAAGTCGGTTTTGGCTTTAGCCTACATATACCAGGGCAAAGTTATGAAATTTGGGTCATCAGGGATATTTTTGCTTTCCGACCTACCCAATGGAAGTGCATATTAGCAAGAACTCCTTTACTAACCACGATTAGCCCCTTCATTTCATTAAGGCGACTTGCTTGTTTTCGAGCAGACTGCGTGCGGAATCCAAAGAACAACAACCAGCCGCTTGGGGCATTAATCGAGTCTTCATTGATTTCCCATTCACGCGTTTTAACATGCCCGTTAAGAACATGAGGATAACCAGGCGTTCGTGTGTAGAACGAGCTCCAGCGTTATGGTTTGTGCTTTCAGCGATCTAGTTGAATATACTCCGTCTTGCATTTTTGTTGTGGCATATCTAGAAATGTAGTATATCTACACTTCAAGAGCGATAATCTTTTGTGCCCGTTTCTAATGCAATCTACCTAATACTATACACCAACAGCGGTTTTAGTTTCTGGCTACTGTCGAGCTCAATCCGTATCGTAGGGCAACGTATCACGGGATAACTCAATCCACATTCCAGCCTTCGGTGATGTAATCTCCTCCACAAAGAAACGTGCACTTAGACAATGCACTTTAAATGTCGGCCAGTCTAGCATTTATGCAAATGACCTCCTCCTGCAAAGGGCGGTCCAATGGCCATTTCCTGGGCCTTATATCAGTTCCGCCAAATCATTGGCCGCGTATTCAACCTTAGGTTCCTTTGGGTCCTGTTTAGCCTCGATTTCGTAACATTTTAGGGCAGTACTCTGTGTGCTTGCCTCCTCTGTTCTTATCCGTTCGTGCTGGTTGAATCATTGAGCTTGCCCTTCCAAAGATCACTCAAAATACGGAGCTCTCAGATGTCAAAAAGCTATAAGAGCGTCAGAAAATATGGAGCTTTACGATGCAAAGTCCACCTCTGTGCTTTCAGAAAATTTGCCTTTGACATTGACAAATGCGTCACTATGTACCCGTGCCATTGGATAATTACGTCCAATAGAGTTATTCCATGAATCGCTCCACTTATCATATTCCGATGAATCAGAGGGTCACGTTCTCAGTGTCAGTGAATGGGACGATGTCTTCTGACATCAACCGCAGAGAAGTGCAACCGCAGAACGAGATGTCACAAGTGGGATAAACATCTTTTTAGTGGCGTTTTATATTGCGAAGGGCAGTGTCCTCTGCTTGACGTTAAGTAGCAGTATGCTGTGTTTCGAAACTTCTTAATGGGAGCATGCTTAGTCCGACTTTTAATTTGCATTTTAGCTGTAAGCCTATGATCTTGCTCCAAACCACTTCTTCTAACTACTGTTCAGCTCGCGTGTGACACAAAGGCTTCAGAAGAGTTTATCACAATAGAACCTATTCTTTCCCACGTACACTCGATTCCAAAAGTGCCTGTTTTGGCTATGCATTAACAAAGCCGTCATTTTCGCTAATTTCGTTTTTGTTATTGATATACGTAGTCGTAGTATGTAGGTACTGTTTAGGTGAAGTAACGCTCATTTAGAACTCAATTCTAATTGTTTTATCGGATGAAAGCATGGGTAGAGTGCCTTGGAACGGCGTGATGCTCTTTGTTGGTTCGACCCCCTTTGGCGTCGGCGTTTTTTCGTGTCCACCAGAAAACGCAAAAGTGGTTGGCTATTTCAATTTTTTATTTTTATACGATAATGATTACAATTGGTTCTTGCGGCAATGCGAATTCCAATTACCACTCTTTCCTGCTATAAATAGATAAACACCTCGTGTCCAGACGGAATCACCTTCTCTTTCCTAGGAAACCAGTATTCCCTTGGCATTCAGCTGTCCTTTAGCGCTCATCCCTAGTCGCTGCTTAACCAGGTCCCTTAGACGCGTTCGCACTTTTGTTATTATCTTCGTGTTTGCCATAAATCGGCAGAAATGCGCACTTTTTATTGCTTTTATGCGTCCGAGGGTTCTTTTGGCGGATGTGTTTCGAAAGTCGCCTTGTCCAAGCTCACAGCGAGAACTTCAGAAGTTTCCCTCTCAGATTAAGGCGATATTTTCCGTCTTATATGAAAATAACTGGAAGTCGCCTTGTCAGCTACCCATTCCAAGCTTGCAGTAGAGATTTCCTATCAGATAAAATGTTAGCCTCTTACGATACGGACCTACAGAGAAATTGGCGTAAGATGGCGATATTTCAGGTTGTGTCCCATCTCTGTTCCTGGTCTGTCCCTCCTTAATGCTCATTTGTAACATGCAATTCCTTAACCGGAAGCAGACATTCATTTATTTTTTTTCCCCGACTGAATGACCTTATTGTTATGCGAGCATAAAGCCGTGCATAAACCCCTGTTTTTTCTATACGTTTGAAGTAGACGTTGTTCCTCTATGGCACAAAGGATAGCCTATAACATAAAAAAAATGGAAGAAGACTCCTTAATTGGATTTGACCTGTCCATAGGCAGCAAACCTAAGGCCCCGGACATGCATTATCTAACTAAACATTTTCTCCTGGATCATCATCCCTTATCTGGTTCAAGTCCAAATCCGGGCCCTGGAGCTACCACTGACCCTCAATTTAGAACTTCTTTGACCCCGTTTGGACGTCCAACGCCGTGCGATCCGACGATGTTAGCGGGTGTCAACAACGTTTTATTGCGCCTCTCCCACGTTCCGTCCTTTTGAGATGTTTTGGATGTTACGCCTCTTTCGCCCCCAAATCTGCCTGTGTGTAAACAATCCTCTGTCTTCTTCTGCCCCTTTTCTATCGCCTTCTTTCTTCGCGCTTTTCTCTCCAAAACGAAACGAAAAATCAAATTTGCTCCTCGCCTCCCCCGCGTCCGAACCGAACTCTCGGCCTTATGATGTCACCGCCGGGCGAGCGGGAGTCACCCGCATCGATCGGCGACGCTCAAATGTTAGTCGGAGTCGAGCAGCGCGTCCTCTGCAATGACCATTCCGAACTTCCAAAGCAGATGGCCACTCGATCGCTACTGGAACTGCCCGATGACCTGCTCGGACCTATCATCCGACTTGTCGACCTCAACACGACGATCTTCGGCCTCAGGCTCTCTTGCAGCCGCCTGCGTCGACTCACGTTCCGTTTTGGCAAGAAGATAGAACTCGACCTGAACTCTGAGTGAGCTTTTCGGTTCTTAAAATTTATGACTCTTTTCCTGCCCTAATTTATCGGGATTTAGTGCAAACTTTACGGGTTTTGAAGAGCTGATCTGAGGGTAAAATCGAACCGGAATTGACCAATCTAGTATGTATGTCCAGAAGAGTTTGAAAGTGCGGAAGAGTAGAAGAGTAGCCGGAACATCTAATAGCTGTATCCGGTTTCTTGTGAAATGTTTAATGCTTACATTCGGTAAAGCAAATATCATGCCTGGAGGATTAGATCACTAAAATAACTAAAAACAAGCATGAACGTCAGCAAAACTTAATATCTACCGTACTTCTTCAATGATCAATGATGGAAGATGGCGGACGAATGATGATCGCAATGGTGTGTCCACTTTTTAGGTAGATCATACAAAGTGCAAAAGTGCAAAAAAGTGATAAACATCAAGCTTTGTAAACACTCCATCATTAAACTGAAACAAGCACAACATTAACCCTCACTGCTTTCCTCTTTTAGAGATCAAGACTTCGTCGTGCGAGAGGGAAAAACTCGACCGAATCGCGCTGGACTCTCCTACTTCTCGGTCTGTTCTGACTAGCTGCATCCTCTCAGTTGGACGCGATTTGCAGACGAGAAACATCGATGAAGCCCGAGAGTTCATCTATAATCTGCCCAAATTCTTCGTATTCTCCTACGTAACGCTCAAGCTCTCTCACAGCCCTTCCCCAAGTATCCCAAACGTCATCTCGACGGAAGATTTATGCCAGCTGGCGAGGGACATGAGACGATACTTTCGCGTGGACGCATTGACCATTCACGGAGGACTCAACCGAATGGTAGGGAGTTTACTCAAAGTCATTTCCTATCAAGTGGACTGCATAAAGAACATAAAGAAACTAATAGAACACCAAAGTTACCTAGCACCTTACCTCACTTGTTTAGGACGATGTGCTTTTCGATCAGCTCAAATCCTCCATCGCAACATTCTCTAAGGTTAAGCTCAAGTACTTCGTGCTCCTCGCCAACTTCTCCAGTCGCCACTTGCGCTATCTCCTAGACCTGCTCTTGGCGAACGACATCCGCATGTCCGTAAGTGTCCGCTACTTAGTTATCACGGTATTCTTCTTGTTTACAAGTGGTCTTCTTGGCAGGAACATCCACCGTCAGCTGAAGCAAAGGTGCTCACACAGACAAAATTTAATCATTTCCAATGCTGTTCCCAGCTGTCCAACGCCCTTTTCAGAACTTGTTCACCCTTCTCGAGAACAAAGCCGACCTCCAGTACCTCCTGGACTATATCCAGCAGTACAACGCGAAAGTGATCGCCGAGGAGTTCGCCCTCTACGTCAAGGTCGAGGACAGCATCGAGTCGGACACGCTGGAAGCCATGATCCACGAGTTTGCCAAGGTATCCAGCTTTACCGCAGTCAGGACTGACCGACCTACAGGAGATCGCCAATCATCCAATCTTGCTCAAAAGCGGCTACTTCACTTCGGACCTGCAGACGAACCACGAGCGTCTGCTCACCTACGAGCCAGTGCCTCATTTCTACGAGACTGCCTTCAACCGTAACCTCGGCTACAAGATCGACGTCACCAAGGCCAAGGAGGCGTTCATCGTCATCCCGTCGCAGCAGTTCCCAGCCATCTCCGTCCAGCTCTCTGTCATCGGCGACGTCACTGGCGTCGTTTCGCGAAACTGCATTATAGTTGGGAACTCGTCGGACGGCAATAAATAAATAGAACGCAATTTAGATCAGCGCCCTAAAAGACATAGTAGTTAAGGTCAGTTTCGAGCCCATCGACGTCGACTACCGCTCCAGGACGTACCGGATTGCCAAGGGAGAACGCGTGCAAGTGGACTACGAGGAGGTCTCTCGTAGTGGCTACATCGACTACGAACTCTTCCCGGACTTCTTGAGGACGCAGAGAATGGTAGGACAGAGCTGCAGTTCGGCCTTCACAGCTTTTGTAGTTGTAGCCTGCTTGTCGGTATCTGTTTTCCCTTTCCTCCCTCTCCTTCTTTGTGATCAGAGACTTCGTTTCCAGGTCGTTACGTATTCTGAATGTGAGAGCGGAGCGGCATGCCTGGTTCCGACGCAGGAGAAGTGGCTCGAATTCGACGCTCGCGTAAACCCGGAAATGGTCAACGAGGTCGAAGAGAAAGTGCCTTTCACCTTGGCCATTGTGTAGGTTGGTGTGGGCGCAGGCGTCCGGTGATACTACAGGTCGAAGCATTGCTCCTCGCGACGGGAGATCTACTATAGTTAGTGAGTGTTACTCTAATAAATCTGTTACTTGCACATTTACTTTACACACAGTTAATAAAACTAATAGCGAGGAAACACTCTCGCCTCCGGCATTTTAGCTGAATACTAGCTGGGACGAACGACGATCTGGTAGAACTAGTAGATCAAAAGGGACAGTAACAAAAGTAAGGGATGAATGTGAATAACAAAGAAAGCACGGAACGTATAATAAAGCTCGTATAAGTGCCACTTTCGCTCATCAGAAGAAGAATAAAAACAAGCGCTGACCACAGGCATATGGATAGCTCCGGTAGACCGTGGAAAAGCTAAGAGCGATGGTGATTTGATCCAAGTTCCGGCGTTCCCCCAAAGTTCTTGTCACGGAAGACTTCAAGGAAAAGAGTGTCACGGGATACACGGTTCTATGTGCTACAGTGCGCGTCAAAACTTCAGGAAACCCCCCTTCATTTCCAATATAACCAACTTTCTGAGCGACTTTGACGTTAAAAAGCATAAGCAAAAGTTTCTTTGTATCCACGTTTGTAACGTGGTAAGCCCCAAAACGTTCAAAAAGTTGCTTACGCTGGAAATGAAGGGGGAATGAAGGGGCGCATTTTAGGACAGTCTTGGAAGCCCAGGGCACTATGATCTACATTTCTAAGCACTGGGAACCCAGAAAGTCTTGCGGTGCCCAAACAAACCTAAACTAAAATGTATCTCAAGTACTTTTTTAACTCTTCTGACAGCGACAATTGGCCTGGAACAGTAATGGCATCACAAAAAAGTTGCGCTTTGGCGGAACAAAAAGCAGTTTTTCGTCTTTACACTGTCTTTGTAACACTGATTGTCTTACACTGACCATACTAGTGTTTCCATTTTTTCGACAGAAAAGTACATTGTGCGTCCTTGAAACTCGTTGTGACCGATGCTCGTTTCTTTGTGATTGCAGTGGACTTTTTCCGCCCCGTTCTACTTCTACCCTCAACTGTAATTCCATATGTTCCGCAGAAGTAACCAGGAAGTTCTGATCACAAACTACCGTTCCAGTAAGGCTCAACTGAAAGTCGTAAACACCTGCATTGATCGGAGTCATCTTAACCTGGCCTCGAGGAAGACTCGAGGAAGACTCGCGCGTATTGCTGTTACAATTTTCCTAAGGGCTAGCCGTAAACATTTCTTAAATAAAGCGCACCAGAAAGGCAATCGAAAAAACAAAATGTTGCAATTATGTTTTATTATGACGAGCAACATATGCATGTCAAATGGAGATCCTCCATTGGCTACTCTCCAATTCTCAGCCCTTCACCAATTTCAATCTGCTGTGGTTTAATTTTTATAGTCCACGCTTTCTACCATAATTTTCCTACAGGCTTGGATTTTCACCATGCATGTGAAGACGGGATATGGAGGTTGCAAACGTTTTGAAGATATTTTAAAAAATTGATCAGTTTGAAAATGTCGAGAGTGATATTTTCCTACTCTGTAAGATATGCACATGTTTTCTGAAATTGTGATATCATGAGATTGTCGTTTTCCACATTGTATTCATACAGCCCAAAATATTTCGTCTTCTATTATTAAAATGTCCAATTAGGATTTATTTTCCTGATGGTGCTGGAATTGAACCCATGAATGGTCATTAAAAAATCTAGTTTAGTCTCCTGAGCCACAGTTGCGAAGTTCCCAATTGATTCATAGTCATTACTCCTTAAGTGCATCCAAGATCCTAATCACAAGTTTCAAAAAATTTAAGGCCGTTAAGGCGCCTGGCACTCAATCAAATATCGCAACACAATGTTGCGATATTGAGCATAGAAAACAGGTTTTCTCCAACTTTACGACTGTCCTAAGAACACAAAAACCGACAAAGAGTTGTACGGTAGGTAAGTTTAGCGACCAAAGTGCACTGTGCATCCTTGAAGTTGGGCTTGATCGATAGTAACCAGTTCTCAGAGACCCGACCGTGATCGCGCCATCTGTCAGCTTTCTTCTTCACAAGACCTCCTTGGCGATTGGACCCTTGGTTGAAGAAAAAACTTCCTCGTCTGTTAGCAAAATCCAGCTGCTGATTCCAGTCCACAAAATCCATTCGTTAAGGCTGCTTCATAGCTCAAACAAAGAGATGATCCGGGACATCGCTGTGGGACATTGTCCGTAGATTGTTACGGAATCTCACATTGTGGTCCGACACCATGTTCGAGGCTTTAGCTTCTCAATTGAGAGCCTCGATTCCCACTTCACAACACTAATCGAAGGATCGGACTCACGCAGGGGTCACGCACGTAACATGAACCTACAAAACACAGTGGAACAGAATTCTGTGCGATAAAGTTCGGATTAACAAACGAAGGGACAAACAACAAGAAAGTACATTCTCATTGTAGAAGCCACAGGCGTTGGTCATCTTCTTTGTCGGCTGTTTTGTGCTCCTTGACCTTGCGCTGTTGCAGTTACTTACTCGCGAAAGAAAAAAGTTCCTGGTCTGTCAACTTCTGACGGAACGAAATCTCCGACCGCAAAAAGTTCCGGGTCTACCCGACGGAATGGTCTTTGTTCAAGAAAAAAAGGACTATAGACATATGGGCATTCAGAACACTCAAAAACGAAAACAAAGCTTATACAGACAAAACAAGAATCTGCGATAAAGAGGTCTGCTTCAAGGTGTAAAGTGAAAGCAAATGGTTGGATGCAATCCTAGAATGGAACCCTGATGATCCTGCTCCTCTGTGATCTTCTTCAGGGTCGTCAGGGCTTGTGATTAACCTTGCCGTTCCAGATCATTGCAAGAAAAGATCGTCAGAATGGTTTGAGCCGTCGGTGGTATTTGTCAAGCTAGCCTTTAAAAGAGATATTATAAGGAGTTATCTCCATGTGTCATGTGGTAAACGAACACTACGAGAGTCCTATGCGGATCCAATTAGTTTGAGGGAAACCAAACGATAGATTTTGATAAACAATCTCCTATCACCTCCTCATCCCCAGCCCTCCAAGCCTCTCAAACATTTTTTACGCACCTGCTTCTGTTCCAGCTGTGTGCTCAAAACACAACATCTCCTCCACCTCGACCGTCCGTTACAGAGGAGCGTTCGATCATCTCGCAAAAACCGTCTTTTCGCGAAGTTTCTAGTGGTCTTTCGCTTCGGAACCACGTGACCCTTCCACTTACCAACTTCTGCTTCCAATTCAAAATTGCCATGAAACGAAATCATACGGCCTTCTAGCTAGTGAAGACGTTCCGCATCGTTAAGACAATTTATAGGGCGACATTTCTTGACCAAAAAAGATTCGCTACTTGAGCAACATTCCGCATATTAAACTCACCGTGTTTGTGTGTGATGCTAAGACACACCGGTTTGTGCATCGTGTGTGGTACGCGGAATAAAAATGCAACGTTTGAAGTTCTGAAAACACGCTTTGCAAGAAATAAAAAGTACCTGTAGTATGTGCTTAAAACAGGACTGACGAGTATGAAAACTGGACGCAAATAAAAAGGACTCTGGATATCCGGTGCTATCATTTATTGTGTTATCAACAATAAAGCGTGCTGCGGGTTAGATGACCAGGAGGGTTACGGTATCACCATGAATCGGAGAAAGGATATTTACGCCGATGGCTCTGATTGGAGGCTAATAAGCTTTCTAACCAGCAATATCAATTGACTGTTGTTTGTTGGCGCATTAAGGAACTATCCAGAGAGAATAGGAGATTAGTGCAAATGAAACATTAATTGGGTGGTCATGGAAGATGTGTCCATCAAACAACACAAACAGAGTAAGTCCTACCTAGAAGCTATGTGCATTACAGTGATCGGCGACCGTACTTCTCTAATCGAGGAAAAAAAGCGGCTTTCTAAGGCGTTGTCCATCAGTAAGTGGTCATTAAGATGTGCTTACACATGCCTTAATAGGAGTCCAATAAGATAAGCACTTACAATCGAACACTCAAGCTCGATGTTCATCCTATCTTTAGTCCATCTTTTCTAAGTTCTAGTCCATTCTAGTGCAGCACCCGCACAACAAAGAAAAAGCTTACAGTGCCACGTTGTTTTCGTCGAAAGGCGCTCTCCGAAGGTGTTCCCGGTAAACATCAAAAATCAAACGCGCCAAACACGTTCATTGAACGGTTTTTAGCCAAATTTCGCCGAATTTTTTGTGTTTTCGGATAAAGGATGTCGTTGTGTTCGTTGTGGTAGTCGTTACACGGCTGTGATCAAAAAAGGTCAATCCGGAGTGTCAAACTGCGAAGTCACGCTAGCGTTCGATCATCCGTCAAGGAAAGGAGGAGGAAAAAGTGCGTCGAGAAGAACGAGTTTCGCCGACTCGCGACCAGTCGTCTCCTATTTAACCGGGTCGCGCCGCGGGCTTCTCATCATTGTTCTCCTCTCGATTCTGCATCGGAAGCCCCTTTTTTCTCCCTTTGGGAGCTCCGTCAGCTGTTGAGCTTAGGAGCCCTTAGCCATCTCGATCTTCCAGGCCCCCCTCCTTGACTTCAATGCATTGGCCATTGATTTATGATTCTGGCAGTAATTTCCATATCAACGAGCAAGCCATTTGAGATAAATACCTCCGAAAAGGAATTTCCCGGGCGCCAACGTGCCTTTGCTCAGATCTATTCCGGGGATAATCGGCCCGCCTACGTCATTTCCGCTTTTGGACACGTAGGATCCATTTCACCAGCCCACCCGTTTTGGGGATCAAACTTCGGCTGGTGATGGATTGTTTGAAGTCGATTTTAAATTTGAAAACGAAAACACTTTTACGTTGAAAACAAGTCGTTTTGGAGTTTTAAAGGAGAGAAGATCGTTTTTTGCCCAAAGACCACAAATACCTTCTACTTTACAGCAGGGCAGAAATCATGTATCGCTCTAGATTCACTTCAACCCTCTAAATTGAAGATGTTCTTCTAGCTCTTTACCCCATTGGTCTTAACACTTCAAGCAGAAACACAAAATCTGTAGTTTACTAACTTCACACTACATCTCCTCAGAAATCTTTATAGTTTCCGCACTTTTGCTCATGTTTTGCTTATGTTCATCTGCTCCCTTCCCCGAAAAGGACACCATTCCTCTCGGAAGCCCCTTTCCTGCCCTTGTCCCACCCAGAACGCCCCGAAGTGCGGGCATCTCACCGTCCGGCCTATTATTTGCCGACCAATTTGCCGGCGACCACGTCATTACCTATTCTGCGCTGGCGCGGGCTCTACTGCCCCAAATCCCGTCCACACCCTCTACTTCCTTACTTATGCACCGATCGCCATTAGTGACGCGATCTGAGGGATTTCCTTTTGCTGAAACTGCTGACCCTCTAGATCGAAATTGCTCTTACGGTCCAAATTTTGCCTTTTCTGTTGAAGTTGGCTTGACTAGAAGCTATTATAAACAAAATTAAGAGAATTGGGGTTCCCAAATTGCCCATCTCTACCCTCGATTACCCTTCCTGTTCCCCGCCGTGGAATGCGAACCGACTCCTGGATCGTCTTCGCCGTTATCTGCGGATCTTCTATCGCCGTCTCCGTTCATCCACCTCCTCTTCCAGATCTAGACCACAGCGATATCGTTTTTGCAGCTTCATATCAGTGTCGTTTCTTTGTCCGCGTTCCTCTTCGCTTCGCCGTTCGCTAAATGAATCCGAAGATCAAGAAGTTCGCCCCGCTCCTGTTTCCGTAGCGCCCCAGGGTCACCCCGGCGAAAGTGCACTTTGCGTGGACGGTCGCTCAGCTGACCGTCTCCCCTGCAAAGTGGTCCACGCCCCCTCCAGAGGCAAGATAACGTCTCTTATCAGTTCCCCGCACCTTCGCGTTTCGTAATCCGACCTTGTCTTCTTGGCGCCGGCCAAGGGTCCCAGTTGCGCGTAAGCCAAACGCAATCAATGTGCATATATTCATAAGTTCTCCCATGGCCGCGATTCTCACGCGTGGGGAGCAACGGCGTTATAAAAGGACCGCTTTCAGCAGAACTTCTTGTCATCATGAGCAGCAGCACCAGCAGCGGAATCGAGACGGCGGCCGAGCAGACCTCCAACATCGTGGAGACGATCGTAAAGAAGACCTCCGAGGAGGAGGAGAACGGCGCCAACCAGCTCGACGACATGATCACCGCCTACCGCTCCATCATCAAGCACACCGGCGAGGACATCCAACGCCAGGGCCTGCTGAAGACGCCCAAGCGCGCCGCTGAGGCCATGCTCTTCTTCACCAAGGGCTACGAAGAGAACCTCGACAGTGAGTGACCGTGTCCCGAAGCTCCCGAAGTTAACGTATCCCTCTCAGACATCCTCAACGAGGCCGTTTTCGACGAGGACCACGACGAGATGGTCGTCGTGCGCGACATCGAGTTCTTCTCCCTCTGTGAGCATCACCTCGTGCCCTTCATCGGCAAGGTGCACATCGGCTACCTGCCCAACAAGAAGATCCTCGGCTTGAGCAAGCTGGCCCGCGTCGTCGAGATGTTCGCGCGCCGTCTCCAGGTTCAGGAGCGTCTCACCAAGCAGGTCGCCATGGCGCTCCTCCAGTCGGTACAGCCTGCCGGCGTTGCCGTCGTCATCGAGGCTAGGTAAGCGTTGTCGCGATTAGTGGTCTCGAACTTGCGAACTGTCTCGAATTTGGAGACTAGACGTCCAGTCGAGACAGTTCGTCTCGTTTCCACACTCCTGCTCCCCACGACCAACCCGTCTTCTTTTCAGTCACATGTGCATGGTCATGCGCGGCGTCCAAAAGATCAACGCGACGACCTCCACCAGCTGCATGCTGGGCGTCTTCCGCGACGACCCCAAAACCCGCGAGGAGTTCCTCACCCTCATCAAGAAATAAACACACCATGCATCTCCACAATATTACAGAACACCGGCGGTTTACTGTAGATATTACATATCTCACTTCATGACACATCTGACTGCTCCTTTGTTGCTTGAGTAATAAAAGAAATACCGAAAACGTCCTTGGCGCATCGTAAACATGTAAGAAGCACGGAACGGTTCCCATGGAAGGCGATAACACCCTTAAAGATTCGCACGGCCTTAAGTCCTTTCATTAGAAATATACACAGTTGTGAATAATTAACCCGCTCCTTTACAAATCATAGAATATCTTAATTTCCTTTGAACCACTTCGGCATATTCTTCTTAGCCGTGTGGGGGCGGCTCGCGTAGCTGACTCCTCCGCTCGGACCACTTTCCGCGACCGTCTTGAGCTCTACTCCGTTATCTTGAACAACGGGCTCGAATGGTTTGAAGACAGTGTTTTCCGTCAGCCTAAACAATCCAATCAACATCACGAAAGGTAACTCAAGCATACCATTGCTTCGACTGTTCATTGGCTTCGGATACAGTAACCCTCGGCACATCCTCTTTGACAGCAATCTCAATTCCAGTTTCTATTTTCACATTTAGAGTGGATGTTGGGGCAATGTTCTTGGTGAGCAAATCGTCCATCGGTGAGTCAGCGACTTTGCAGTTGACCGGTAGAATCAAATAGAAGGACTTCCCTTCGGGGAATACTAGGCACTGCCGAACAAATTCATACAATTCTCTGGCTAAATGAGAAAGGGTCAAGTATATAATAAGAAATGTGACTTCTTACTAGATTCGGTTGAGATAAAGTTTCCTTGCAAGTAGCTACGGTCAGGCAGCATGAACCGAATAACGGAGTGCCGGTAGGCTTCTTGCTTCCGCTCGCGATTCTTCTTTTCCACAAACGATTGTGGGACGAAGGCTCGGTTACTCGTTGATCTCCTGAAGAAGCCATGTAGTTGACAGAGCACGAACCTCACTTACACTTCTTGTGATAGGATACGCTGGCGCGCCTTTAGATCCTCATCACGGACTTCGTAGAACGAGTCGTCTACATCCTCTATTGTGCGGGCTTCCTCCGGTCCCGGAGTCAATTGCAGCTGGAAGTAAAGGGGATTCCGCTCACAAGTTTCGGGGAGGGGAGGAGCTGCTTGTTCTTCTACACGGGCCTTTTTTGCATCTGGCTGCGTGGGCGAAACAGCTTCTTTCTTGGGGACAGAGGAAGAACTGGGCAAACTGGGGAACTTGAAATCGCGAAGGGGAAATTCGGTAGAGGCTTCTGGGAGAGATCCGGTTCCTAGAATCGTATTTGCATCTGGTAAGAACTCGCCTGCATCTAGCTAAAAGGTTCACATATAATATGATTGAATGCGATTGAATGACAAACCTGGTTCTGCAACTGCCTGAGGTGCTCGATACGTTCGTTAGTTACTGTGTCCGACGACACCGTATCGGAGGCGTACATAGAGCCTGTGTTATTGGTGTTCGAAGTAGAAGTAACCGCAGAACTAGTAGAATCCCCAGTCGTCACATTTTCTTCCGTTGCTTCAGCCTTGCGCTTCGCTTCTTCTTGTTCTTCGGCTAGCTGGATAGCCATCAACCTCTCCCTTTCTGCCGCATACTCTTCCTCCCTTTTCTTAATCAGCTCCTGCTTCCGCTCGTTTTCAAGCTTTTTGAGTTCGAACGTTTTCATCGTTTCAGCTTTCTTCTCCTCCAATTCTGCGAGCTTCTTGGCAATGTCAGCTCGTTCCTCCTCGCTTAACTGGACCTTTGTGTATCTGATGAGTACCCGGCCACCGATGATCCCAAGCGATTTTAAGGTAGTTTTCTGGAGCTCTAGTTCTCCCCTCGCCTTAACAAAGAGAACAAGGATATTAACAGTGACTTAGATTGTATATCTCACCTGTTTGTTCATGTAGTGACACATAGGGACTCCATCAGCGCCATCTTCGAGGACAATATCCGTCAGTTCGCTGGAGAACTCCCGTAACATGTCCAGGAGGGTCAAGTTGTTCATCAGCTTCTTGACGACTCTTGCATCATCGACTTGGAGCGCGATGTCCACCGGGCGCGGAAGGGACTTGTCTTCCTTGGAACGCACAAGTTCCAGAGTGGCGTTGTTCGAGAGGCCACTGAGACGGAATACAAGCGATCCCTCAATGACCTTTCCACGATGCTTCAAATCGTGCAGGTTGGGGTCGAAACCAAGTTGGAGGCAAGACTCTTCTAGAACCTAAATATTAGGGTTATAATGTTGGGTACTGTTTCACGTACTTCATTCAGCTGCTTGTTCGGCGTCACCTTTACTGTGCAGCGATGAGCGTTTGGGGCGATGACGGTAAGGCTGGTCATCTGCAACGATTTGCCATTAAACGAAATAATCGAAGAAAAATATTGCGAGAATAAAGTCGAAGGTGCAAGGTAGCGCGATACAAAAAAAGAACACTCTGGTGCTTGGAGCAATCAAAGGGACCCATTGAATTCAATCCCACATTTATCCCCTTCCCTCTCCTGGCTCACGTGCTCGAATAAAGGTCAGAGCAGGCGAAAGAAGGCTTCGATAACAATGATCTCAGTAGTGACGAACCAGACAAACCTACTGGAACAATCCAGCGCTGGCTTCAAAGAAGGAGACAAAGGATAATGAAGCCCGAAGCAATATAAGTCCTACTTATAAGCCCTACGTTTTCTTCCAAGTTCACCGTTAGATGATCAACGTACATATTACCAGGAGCCATCGGCTCCGAACAATTAAAGCAGTGTCAGAGCAACACGTTACAGAAGCACCCACATATGAACACGACAAAAGGACATACGTCTTCTTCTTTGCTGACGTACTCAACTGAGGAATCTTAAAGAGTTAGAAGACTAAAAGCGGCGGGGAGATCAGTCCGAGTCCTCTTATGAAGTCCAAGTAATCCAGTCTCGGAGTCCTTTTCATGCGGATCTATGGAATGTTGTGAACTGCAACGTGTGCTAGGAACCACTTTAAATGCTGTATCGCTAGGAAATGGAAAGAGTCACTTAAATCGATCAACAGGAAGGGACAATCAGCTTAGATCATACATAATAAGACAGGCGTGAAGAAGAGGCGAGAAAAAATGAGACAAAACAAAAGTGTGAAAGAGAAAAGGCAAAATACTGTGAAGGCATCGCGTCTTGACACCTCGGGCGAAAGCGACGCGAATTGAGACAAAATTCTAGACAAATTAGCAGAAACAGACATAAACGAGACAACTCCATGAGGCACGGTGACGGCGAACGAGCGAAACCTGGCGACGATGGGCTCGCGTTCTTTCGAAGTGATCTCCCTGATCCCACGCAGATCTTACGGTCCTCTGATTTTTGGGTGCATGTTTAGTTCGTACAAATCTTTGGTCTCCTACTTCCGCTGACCCACCTGACAGTCGTTCTCAAGCCTCTTCCACCTTTGTCTAGCTTCCTGCCAGCCGCGATTTCTTAAATGTCCGCTTTCGGCTGTCCACGTGGCTCTTATCGCTGTTCTCCAGATTTGCGCGGGAAAATCTCAGAACATCAGCTGACGACGTAATTTTAGGGTAATTCTTTGCCTGCCGCGCCGATATCAGGCGCCCCGCTGCCCGGAACAATTGACTTTGCAATAATGATGAACGAAGACGTGCCAATGTAAGTTCTTTTGGCTCTTCAGGATCCGTATTCCCTCCTTTAGGCTCATCTCAGCGAAACGAGAACATGACGATAGTGAGACAGAAGAGGAAGAAGAGGAGCAAGTCCAGTCTCCTAGAGTTTCTCCCCGGCAGAAGAACGTTATTACCGCTCCGCTGGTCACCTTCACGCCCCATGCTCTGAAGTGCATTGGGTTGAAGACGAAGCCTTCGCTCAGAGCTCGATTCACTGCCTTGGGAGAAGCACACAACATGACTTTCAAGATGAACAGAAGCGAGACCCCTCTGATCAAGACGCTTCTCCACAGCTACGGGTTCACACAGTGTTCTTCCCGCAACCCTAACTTCAATGTCCTGTGGACTGGAACCCATCTACCAGCGCATACCATGAGAAGCCTGGCACCCTGGTAAGTCTTTATCCCCTTGGTTTCATAATCCTTATATCTATTTTATAGGCAACGAATCAACCACTTCCCAAGAAGCTTTGAATTAACCCGTAAAGACCGTTGCTATCTGAACATCGACCGCGCGAAGAAGTTCTTTAACTCCACAGCCTTTGACTTCGTAAGCTCAAATATGGTATCCTTCTATGGTGTGTGTCTCTGTTCAGATCCCCGAATTTTACGTCACTCCGATCCATACAGAACAGCTGCGAAAAGTTTTTGCCGAGGAGGAAGGACAAGGGAAGGCACCATTCATCGTCAAGCCTGCGCGATCGTCCCGAGGACGAGGCATCACCATCGCTGAGAAGATCGACGAAGTTCCCCTCAACTCCCAGATGATGCTGGTATCCCGTTACATCGACGATCCGCTTCTCGTGAAGGGTCACAAATTTGACCTCCGGATTTATGTCCTCGTCACCTCCTTCCATCCTCTGATCGTTTACGTGTACAACGACGGCCTAGCTCGGTTCGCCTCGGAGAAATACGTCAACCAGTCGGGCTCGTATGGTCAAACCTTCTCCCACCTCACGAACTATTCTCTCAACAAATTCAGCAAAGATTTTGAAAAGTACGCGAAGTCCCTCATCCATGTTATTATTTCTCGTTTCTAGGAATAAGGAGATGTCCGACGACGCCGGACATAAATGGACTCTCGGAGGTCTTCTGAAACGTCTTCACAAAGACGGCATCGATACTGAGTGTAAGTAGCGCTTGAGCTTCCAGGATTAAGTATTATTTTAGTGATGATGGTGCGTATCGAAGACCTGATCGTCAAAACTCTCCTCTCCGTGCAAAACAGAGTTGCCGCTGCGTGCCGAAACATGTTGATCCACTCCAAGTGCTGTTTCGAGCTTTTCGGGTTCGATGTTCTCATCGATTCTGATTTGAAGCCGTGGCTTCTCGAGGTTAACCTGTCGCCTAGTTTGGCCTGGTACGTGATTGCTCAAGTATCCCTGTTACTAAGAGTCTTTCTAGCGACGCTCCCTTGGATTCAGTGCTTAAAACGCGACTGGTCTGTGACGCGTTCAACGTCGCCTGCATCCCCCTTGTCTCGCGAGTTGAGCCAAGGGTGTCGGAAGAAGTGGACGACGAAGAGTCAGAAGAAGAAGACGATATCGACGTCGACAAGGTTGACGATGATGAGATCAATAGGGCAGCCCCTCGAATCGGACAACCTCCTGTGAAGGTCCCTCGTATGAAAACGAGTCTTGCAATCGCCACGAGGATCAAGAAGCGCACCCACACCCTGCGAGTAAGTTTTTCTGAAAATGCCCCGTACGGTAGCACTTTGATAACAATTTTGAAGAAGCTTGAATTGATTACCTCCTGGTTCCTCATACTGTGGTAGGCGTCCTTAAATTCGAAAACTTCAATATTAAATTAAGCAAAATTATTTTTATCTAACAAAAAATTCTTCAGAGAACAGCGCTGAACTTCAACCGTGACATTTCCTCTGGATACTCCGCTGAACACACAAGCCCGGCCTATGAAGCGAAGGCCAGAAGCCATGTGAGCAAAGTGAACCTGGAGACCAAGCGGCGAGGAAACTTCATCCGCATCTTCCCGCGTCGCCTCTCATGGATCATGTACAACAGCTTGATGGAAGACGTCGGGACGGAGAAGTGGGACAAGCGGCTCCACACCGATCTGTATGGATCGGACATCAACATCATCGATTCGGAAGTCGTGCGACGAGCTCACGAGGAGCTGATGAACGCGGAAGCGGTCCCGCATGCATGTGGACTCTCTGAAGACGTCAAGAAGCTGGTGGAGCTGAACTTGGAAGAAGCCAAGGAGTACAGAATGAAGGGGATCTTCGAAGGAGGAAGCTTTTTGCGTAAGTTTTCTGCCCCCATTTCCCTAGATTTTTACCCCATTTTCAGCTGTTCTTCCCAAGATCCGACCGCAAGCCAGGAAACGCACCCAGAGCTGTAAAGAGTCCGACGAAGCTAAGGAGGAAATCAGGAAAGAGCAACGCGAGGCTCTTCTGGCTTCGAATGATGAAAAGAACAAAGACGACCAGGCTGTTCCTGACGCCGACGTGGCCATGGTCTGAGCACCGCTGGGATGGGTTAGTAGGGACCGAAACGGGTATTGTTGAGAAGTCATAGTTTTATCGTGTTGTTGTTTTACAAAGTCAATTTGTTCACGTTGTTATGCTCTGTGTAGTAATGAATAGTGTTCCGTTGGGGGCTTTCTATATTCCTTCTTACATTCGTTGCGCAACTTCTTGTGCCTTCCGGGCCAGTTAAGCCGACGGGAGTCTCTGAGCTGTGGACCTTGGTTCCCACTTTCTTTAGAGTGAAAGAAGTTTACGACTTCGAAGTCAGAAAAGTCCTGGTTGAATGGGAGCTGAGAGGTGTGGCTGTGTGTAGGACAATGCGGGTACGGTAAGTGACTGCAGCTCGAATAATTTTATTTAAGTTGCAGGCATTGAGGAATCCCGAAATTGATGTCCGCACCTCCGGTCAACTTCTTCGCCGTCCGTTGTCTTGTCGCCATCGTTCTTGGCAGTGGTTCAAGAGCTTTACAGCCGATCATTTTTTGCTGTGTCGAACAACCCTGAACTCGGTCATACTTATTCGTCACAAACTGAAGCTTACGGAGTTCCCACTAGGCACAGTCCATTCCTGGCACCGTAGCTGCGACCTCTACTGGGGATTATAAGTGTTGGAAGCCTTACATCGCTGGCAATTGGCTTCGAATTCTCACATCTCATCGAGAATCTGAACAAAAGTGAACTGAAGGACGCGTCTCTCTTACTCCGAGCAGTCCCCATTGGGGACCTTCTGTGCAGGGGCCGCCCTAACCTTCTCCAGTGACACTTTCCACTCCGATGCGTTTACTCCGTCCAAGATCTGCAAGTTCTTGGCCTGGTTCTTGATATAGTCAACGTATACACGTCGCTCCTTGACGGGATTCCCATTACAGTAGAAGCTAAGGAGGATGGGCATTTCCGCAAGCTGCTTGAGTCCGCCACAAGTGGTGATCTTGTTGTTCGAAACGTCCAACTCCTCCATGGAAGGAACGGACAGGCCGTTGAGATCTTTCAGTTTGTTGTCGGACATATTGAGCCTCTTGAGATTCTTCAGAGTCTTCTTGCGAATGGACTTGATCTGGTTGCCACTCACGTCGATGTCCTCGAGGAACGGCGAATCGAAGTTGAAGCTATCGAATCTGAAGGCGACATACCCAAGGCTACTCTTTTCACAGTTTAAGTACTTGACAAGGAGGTTCTTGGAGAGGTCGAGTTGTTTTAAGGCTGGGAGGTACTCGATCCCCAGCTTGCTCAAGGAGCTGTTGGTGATTCCGTTGTTTGAGAGGTTAAGATGCGTTAGATGAGTTAAGACCTGGAAGAATGATAGAAGCTGGACACAAACTGCTCTGGAGTACACTGGAGGGGCCAGTCGTCAAGTTGATCATCTGGTTCGCGCTTAGGTCGAGCTTGCTTAGGTTGTTCAGCTCTGTTAGGTCGTGGAGATGCTGAAGGTTATTTCCGGAGAGGTTCAGCGATCGTAAACTGTTCAGCCTGCAACAGACGCTTCAGAGGCAGCTCAGAAGTATAAGCTTCTTGCCGGACAACGCCATCTTTGTCGATGGCGACCATCTGTAGATTCTTCGCGCTGAGGTCCAGTTCTACATGATTCGCAAAATCAGGCTTGATCTGCTCGATGAACTCGATAGTTAGAGCTCTCCCAATTCTCCTGACTGTAGAAGCGGAGGTGTGTTCCTGATCGTCGGTGGCATTCCGGTCAATGGACTTGAGGAGCGGACAAACAGCAGTGACGATTTTGGAGTAGGTAGACGTTTTGGATATAGGGTTGGCCGTCATGTCCAAGTAGACCAGTTTTGGCATGACCTAAACGATGTTAGGAACCACTGCTGTAGGAAGGGCGTTGACTGACCTGCAAGAAGTCCAACTCGAATTTGTCCTTGATCTGGTTGGAAGCTAGGAGGAGTCTTTCTACTTCTGGAGATTGGTCCAAGCCCCTCATGGACTGGATGTTGTTGTGGGCGCCTGTAATGAAGCGGACCTTCTGAAAGTGACTCTCGCTACTTATAGCCTCGCGTTCGTAAACTCACCGGAAGTCCCCTTAAAAATTGAACATGCGACAAATTGTTATTTGAAAAATTTACTTCCTCCAACGACTCAGGCAGCCCCTCGACACTTGTGAGTTTGTTGTGGGAAATGTCCAGATATTTCAGATATTTGAGTGCTTTTAGGTTCCTTAGAATGACCAGTTTGTTCCGGGAAAGTGAGAGGCACTGGAGTCGCTTGAGCTCGTCGATTGAATCATCAAGACGTATCAAAGATAGATCCGACAAGTCGAGGCATGTCAACAAGGCCTGAAATTCCAGTTTGTATAATTAACACTGGATAAATACCCGTGACGACTCGTGGAGGTCAATGTTGACGGAAGGACGAAAGGTCAGTGTCAGCTCGAGGGGGTCTCTCAAGCTGAGCAATTTTCTGCTTTGGAGGGGTTCATGTGTAGTGAATCTCGAGAAGTCGACGTGCTCGTTAAGGGTTCGTTCGAGGGCGATGCTTCTCCTAGGAAGATTGAGAATGTTTAGGGCGGTTCAGAAGGGGTATTTGTGGCGTGAAACACACATGAAGGGATCCTGATGGCGGTTCCTACACATCTCTATATCAAAGCCACTCACTTCCTCTCCCTCATGCGCTCTTCGGAGGGTTCCTCCAGCAGGCTTTGGTCCACCTTGAGATCTATCTGCATATCTCTCAACTTCTTAGTTTCCAAATCCAGTCGTTTGACGAAGTTTTCAATGTTCAAGAAGTAATCAATTGATATAGTCAGCTGCGCAGATATCTCGACGATCAAAATGCCAATTAGCTCCCTTTCCTTCCAGTCGCTTCTAGAAGGACTTCTGGGCGACGAGGCGATTGACTCGTCCAGGATAACGTCGTCTACCTCCATCTGGGGCATCAAGGGGTGATTGTTGCAGTTGGAACACTTGACCAAGGGCAAAAGAAGAAGCTCGGAGCTGAACTCCTCCGATCGGATTACGGTATTGATGTCTTTGCTCAATTCCAGGTGTTCCGGGATGTGCCATCGCGAATGAAGGATCCTTTTCACCTCGCGAAGACAGTTTTTCTGCTTCGAAACCACGAAACAGAGTCCGTCCACGTCAGTCTTGTTCAGCGAGGAACTCCCAAGAATCCTAGTCCACTTAATGCGAAATTCAAACGAGCAGTTCTTAGCGAAGTGTCGCTTGAAGTGGTCGACAATCATGTTTTCCTCGAAGTGTGTCGGGACGCGGAGGACTTCCGCTCCAGCAGATTCCAATTTGGAAACATTGGCGAAGTAGGACTCGAGTCCATAAGTCCAGCGCTCGTAATTCCGCGCGTTCTCTAAAAAAGTCGTTAGGATAGCCACAAATCTTTCTCTACTTTTGACAATGTTCCAAGTCTCGAGACTCGAGACGGTGTGCTCGTAGAATCGCTGTGCCACTTCCCGGCGACCTTCTTTGGCCGGGAGACTGTCCTTTGTCTTCTTCAGCACAGAAGACAAGTGGGAAATGCGCTTGTGGATGGCGTGTCCATTTTCCTTTATCTCCTTTAGCTTCGCCACATGGAGGTCTTCTCTGTTGAGGGCTTCGCTTAAGAGGTTCAAGACTTTATTGTCTGCCTTGTCCTGGAATGAGTGTGATCAATCAAGCGCAAAACAACCAGAACCTTTCGGGTAAAGGGCACTGGGAGTACACGGGCGCATTAGCTGTTCTTTGCTTTCTATTTTAGCTCTATGTTAATGGATGTACTTATGGCCCGAGTCAAGTCAAGCTTCGGAGAAGTATGCATACTCACAAGGTAGAAGGGAATGAACTTATCCTCCAGCTTGTCGTCATCCAGGTACTCCAAAAAGGAGAAGTGACAACCGACCCACGTGTAGTATTCCTCTGTGTTCCCGCTTAGAGCCAACTTTCTCAACATGGCACACTCAGTCAAAGGGAGCAAGCACTAAAGACCACAAGGTAGATGTAAATAGTCGCGAGTTAACCTGGAGAGACTTCCTCGTGGGAGAAAATGCTTCAAGCGTTTGAAGTTTAGTGGGCCACTCGGAAAGAGTTGCGAGCACTGAAGAGAAGGAAAAGTCATTTGGTTGTTTGGGGTATAGTTAGTTACCTGTATCCGATAACTGGTCGCCGCTAATCTTGAGAACGTTAAGATTCGATAAGAATCTGAGGAACTGAAACGAGGGTCTTATGGTAATACTGGCTACTTTCAAGTACACTGATGTCAGTAAGGCAATTGTTTTGGATCCAGAGCTCTTTCAAGTCGGTCAGGGCTTCTAGAGGCGCCCCCGAAGTTATCGAGTTGTCATAAACGTAAAGGTGCTGTAGCCTGTGGCATTGTTCTACGCCTGTTAGGTCCTAAAGGAGATGTTAGACAGTACAACTTCCGAAACCTACCGTCAAAGTCCCCTCGCACACCCACAGCTCCTCCAAACTGTTAGCGACATCGGCAAGAGGCCTTAAGTTCGTGATATCCTGTCCGATAAGTCGGAGGGTCCTGAGACGATCGAAATACTTAAGCCCAATAAGTACGGGAAGACCGCCGAAGAACATCTCCAGTTCCTCGTGCTCATGACCTTCGGTCTTCAGTGAAGAGAGTTCGATGCCGTTGGCGATGCAGAAGTTCTCGAGGTATTTATAGTAGCGAGACTTCAGATGGCTCACGGCGGACGTTACATTCACGGAGTTCAACATGGCAACAAGTGGCTTTTAAGGAAGTCTGGCGACGAAGAGAGAGCACATTTGAGGATTGGAAATTTGCCGCTCCAATCGCACGCTCCAATGGACGCGCCCTTTCCCAAGTGTTTAGGCCATAACAACACACGAGGACACGAAAATATCAAACGTTCATGGGGGAGACGAAGCTGTGGAGTAGCCAAGAAGAAAAAAGTGATGCCATTTCACTATAAACATTAGTAATGCTAGCGATAGAACAATTAAGGGATTATCAGCATCACTTATGGATAACATTTAGCATATAAGGTAGGCAGGCTACTCGCAGCCTGTACCCTCAAAAACAAGATGAAGCTCTCCTCCATCACTCGCATCTTCTCGGTGAAGCGCCAAGAAGCCACCCCCTCGACGTCTACGACAGCCAACAGGACCTTTCCCGAAGCTAAGGTTAAAAGAAGGGATTCCATCCTTAGCCGCCTTTCCTTCCGTCACCGGTCCGGATCGTACGGCTTCTCCGCGAACATTAAGAAGCCTAGCCAGCCCGAAGTCCTGCTTTTGAAGAAGCAACAAACCTACTTCCTGGAGAAAGAGTGTTTCGCCGCTCGATACCAGGATATCCTCAAGCAGAAGACGTTCACCGAATGACTCTTTTGCCTGCTTGGATTATAAAAATATAAAAAATATTCTATTAAATATATTAAAAATAAATATTTACTTCTATATGTCTCGTGTGTGACAATGGTTACTTTTCCACTTCTCGGCTTTGCACAGCGTCAAGATCGTCATCAGCACCTTTTTGCCTTTAATGTGTTCGCCCTTCTAAGACAGTTGGTAACTTTGTCGCACTAGATGTGTGATTGCGCCGTTGTTGTAACGAGAGGAGAAGATCAAGAAGTTCAGAGTAGTAAATGTGTAGGATATAGCCACGACTCATGTAGGCCACGGCCAAGAAGCACCAAGATCCATGACGATCCCTACATGTCTGCAACAACAAAGTTCTCAGACGACTCCGAGTCTCCGTAGCATGCTCATTAAACCAACTAACTAACCCACTGACCGGTCGCTTTGATCAACGATGAACGCGGGAGGCGATTCACTCAGATTACCGTAAGTCCTCCTACTCGTTTCCTCCTAGTACGTGCATTCGCGATTTCAGGGACGAAAGGATTCTTCCGAGCGACGATGAAGACCTTGCAGTCCCAATCCCAGTGGTCCCGGATGTAAACGTGGGACGGGACGACCAGGCCGAAGAGAATCGACGGCAAGAAGCTAACGAGAATCGAGTCCAGGATGAGAACAATCAGCAGGATGCGCTGGTGACTCCACCGAACGCCCAGCGACCGCCGATCGTGAACCAGCCGCCGCGGAGACCTCGTCGGAACGCACCGCGAAGTCCTCCTTCGAACGCGCCGAGAAGACCTCCTTCAAACAACGCCCATTGAAGGCATTTGACGTTGTTAAAATGAATAAAAATGATCCACGAGGTTTGATCCACCATAGGCTTCTTCAGTGTCCGGTTCACATGTTATCAGTATCATTGCTGGAGAGTGAGGCAACAACAAACTTTATAACAACAACAAACTAACATCGCCCGTTAACAGTGTCGTCGCGATCTCATCAGTAGCCCATGCGCTTGCGTCGATCGATGTCCTCCAGGCTTAGAACGACGACGTTGTTTCCACCCTTCTAAAACATTTTTGTTTTACAGCTGAAACAATAGTGATAGCCAACCTTCTTTCCCTTCCGTTTCTTCTTTCCTTCGCCTTCATTGTTGTCATTAATGTCGGTCGCAGCCTTCTTCGCCGTCTCAGCAGAAGAGGACGAGCTGAAGCTTCCAGTAATAAGACTCTTTGACAGACTTTTCAAGCTGAGGGGATTTTCAGCAGCCTGTGGAGGTTTAGGGTTCGCGAGGGTGGGCCACATGTCTGGCGTTGGAATTGGTTTTTTCTGCACCATTTCAGTTTTCTGCAAATTAAAACATTGACATATATTGTTCATAAATAGTGCAGATACCTTTTTACCGGCTTTCAACTTTCCCCATTCCACTTTCGGAGCAGAAGACGACGGTACGCCGCCACTCAACGATGGGAAATGGGAAGATGACTGCAGCTTGGCAGAAGGGCGTACAGGAGGGAGCATAGGACGTGATACAAAGTCTTCACGATTGCCAAGGGAAGATACCAACGCGATTTTAGGCTTCACCTCCTAGAATAGCACTAAAATAGATGGACGCACAATATCGGACCTACTACTCGAATGGATGGAGGAGGAGATGCCCGTTCGTCCCTGAAGGGATCATTATGACGGTTTTTCAGACCATTGACGGTAGAGCTCTTGGGGACCATTGGTTTCTGACGATTGCTTGGAGCAGTTACAGTTCTTGTGACTCGATTGAGAGGAGCTGTCAGTGGTCGATACAAGGAGGGAGGACGGCTGCTAGAACTTGAGGGGCCAGCAGAACTCGAGGGACCGCTCGTCACCGAGGAAAGAGCTGGGAAATCAATCTGTCGTTTCTCTTCAGGAGAGCGTTTGATGGGTTGGCGGGTTCCAGAAGCAGAGGGGCCACGTGTAGTAGAACTGCCGAAGCTTGGGTACTCCTCTTGCGTCCTCCTTTCTTCGCTTGAAGAATTTTGTGCGAGACTTGATCCAAGTCGAGGGAAATCCAATTGACTGGGTTGTTCTGGGGCACTAGCAGCTTCTGGAGTAGGACGACGAGCAGAATTGGAAGCCATTCCGCTCGTCGGTTCTCGATTGCGCTCACCGGCCCTCTCATGACGAGCATACTGGAAATCAACCGAGACTACTTGACGGTTGCCGGTACTGTGGGTTCGCGCATCATGAACTTGTAGTTCGAGATTGGTCTCAAACACAATTCCTAGTTCCTTGCATTCGCCCTTTACACAAACGAAATGATTGTGTACGTAGTGGGCGTGCAACTCTTTGCGTTCTCTACAACGAAACAGTCAAAATCTTCTCTAAAACCAAAAGAAACCCACCTATAGAACTTGTTTGGGTTTCCACCTTGTTCGCAAATCTGGCAGAAGAAGTGCTCCCGACGCATGTGACGGTACTGATGTTCCCCATCAAAAAATCTATCCTTGCAGAACAGACAGGAAGGGTGACCTAAACACAAAAATTAGTTCACGGATGAAGTGGAGTCGCTCCTTACCTTTCATGCTACTGTCACCTTTGTCTCCTTTCTTCATGTGCATCTGCAGTGCCTCGCTTGAATACGTCTTGCGCTCCCAAGAGAAAAGCCGGAGATTTTCCGTACAAATATGGCAGAAGAACGCTCTGTGTTTTTGTCCGTAGTGATTCCGGAGAGAATCGAATGAGGGCATCGTGAGGCGGTGCTTTCTGAAAGAGATATAAGATGGGAAAAGAGGAAATACCAGCTTACCCTTTGCTGCAGATCTTACAAGGATGGGACATATAGCGTTCATACGCATCCTTGGCGAAGTCGTTTTCAAACACAACCTTGTATTGAACTGTATCTGCGTTTTCCAAGAACTCGTGTCCGGCCTGCTTATCCAGCCAGTTTCCGTCGCACGTCTCCATGAAATATATCTAGAATCAGGTGGATATAACAGTCAGGAGAGAAAAGCACTGAACTCACCTTTTCGATAGTGCTGCGGCATTGAGGACAAGTGGTTTCGCCGCCAAGAACGAACATCCGGATGACGCACTCCATACAAGCGGGGTGGGCACACTGGCCAACACCGAAAAGGTCCGACTTCTTGCAGCAAATGACGCATTCTTCAGGCTTCCCGTGGAATGGAAGACCACAGTGAGATTCCCGGTCGGAGAGCTTCAGTTTCGCGAACATCTTATCTTGCTCATCCTTCGACATGGCGACATTCTTTTGATTGTTCTTTGGCGAGGAAGACATTCCTGTTTATGCGTCTGTTGCTGCTGAAATAGACAGAATTAAACTACACCTCCCAAAATGAACTACAGCTCGAGTTAAAAATAGCGAAACTTCGATAACGAACAAGAGAATATGTATGGCGTGAAAAGATATCAGTGATAGTGCGAAGACAAGAAGGTCGATGAATCAAGCACGATCGCGACAAGTAGATGGAAATGGAATGGGATCCTTCGCGAGCAATTTCACTCGTCTCCAAGTCGCCGGCTTACAAGCCTAATTAACATTACAGACAGAGACAGAACATTTCAGACAGATGCGTTGAAATGTTCGTTGCAGGACGCATCACACCCACCAGTCTGTTTCATTTTTCCTGGAGATCGGACGAGTGAGCTTGTAGGCTACTCCAAGCGAAGAGGGGGTAACTCCTACCTTCAGCTGAGGATCCGATGTATGATTATGATTCCCTTGTGATATTACCAGTAGGCTCACACTTATTTTCGGTAAAAAAACGGCAATATATAAACAACTTTTACAACAAATGCAATGCTATCCGGCATTACCTTGAGTTCAAATCGTCTGCGGATTCTAACCGGCCGTGTGTCTTCAAGGACATCAAGAATGACATCGAGAATGCTCATTTTAGGACACTTTGCAACAGATTTATTGAAATCACTTAAAACCCAGGTTGTACAGTTCAAAGAAGGAATGATCCTTCACGATTACGACAGGACACTGACGTCGTTCACATCGTAGGAAATTTCCAAGGGTTTTAGCACCTACAACTACAAATAATCCTAGAATCTGTGAGTTACTCACTTATGTTTGAAGTCCAAGGTGTATCGTGTGCTGATAGTAGAACCTAAAGGAGTGGATAGTGATGTTATACAGTTATTGTCCTTACAACAATGTAGCACAATATAAATAGACGGAACATGACTAGCCGATGACCTTCCCACACTACTCCATCGTACAAAAGGTCTCCAAAACGGACCATCCTGTTTCATTTTTTTTTTACTTTGGCAATGATGCAAACTTCCGAAGAGACAGAAATCACACCCCCAAAGCAATCAATTTTTAGCGGAAATAATGAAATACGAGTAAGGTCGGAAATTCCTTGGACGTAGAACTTGTAACTTTCAAATTACTTTGAAATTATAGTGAAAATGTCAGTTTGTTCGCTTAGCTCATCCAACTGATGCACTTAACTGACTGTACCCCAGATTTCCGAAATCTATTGGGTCCTTTATTACACTCGAACCTGGCGTGAAAGACAAATATGTAGTGTCTCAGAAGAACTCTTCATCAGAGCCACTCAGCTTTTCCTCTTCCTTGATTTGCTTCTGACAAGTGATACCCGTCCACCCCGCTGGACAACTGCGACACTCAACCAAAGACTTCGAGTTCACGAAGCAGTCGATCTCTTCAGGACAAGGACACTTGGTGCAGTCATCAGCGGTGCCTTGCAGGGCGTCGCCGTAGTAGCCGTACGCGCATCGGTCACAATTGATCCCCGCGGTATTGTGGAGGCATTCCTAAATTGATGTTAAAAAAGCGAAATTTTGATGAACGAGGTTTCTAACGAGGCAGGTTCCATGGCGATCGCAACCGGTTTCTGCGTGGCCGTTACAATTACACTCTTCGCTGACTTCCACACGCTGGGCTTTAGGAGTGCATGCTCCTGTAGTTGCGTTTCCATGGAAGCCTGTCGCACATCTAGGACACAAGCAGTTAGTTCCTAACTGTATAGGACTCCGGAGGGATTAAGGACATAGTGTCCTCTTCTGTACAACCTATCCCAAAGCAAAAGCGCCTACTTTTCACACTGGTACCCAACAGTGTTGTCGACGCAGTCCACACAGGCGTGGGTGAGCAGATGACAAGATTCGGCGTGTCCATTACAGTAACATTCTCCTTGATATCCAAGATAGACTCTTTTGCAAATGGGAACAGATTGCATGATCTTGTGGCGTTCTCGTGCGTCGGCCACATCCGCTACTAGAGCCATGAGGTGGGCGCTGAGGGTCTGAGGGTTCACTCCATCGTTTCGCATTTCTTCGATCTCCTGAAACGGACATGTTCCTCTTTTGCAATTTTTTGGCTTTTTTAGGTTCCAGGGAAACGACTCAACTCTTCTACTGTAGGAGAGGATCTTCAACGTACACTTATGATTTTTTAAATCGTTGCTTACTGACTTCGGCATTCTCCTCGCCCAACATGTTGTCGATGAAGCCCTTACACCCTCTGTCGATGACGTTCTTAGCCTCCACCTTGGCCTCTTCACTCGCACCCTCGTAGAACTGAACGATTTTGACATAGAGATCGTCGTTCGCAATATCTGGATCTTGCATCATCGAAGCCAGTTCTTGCCTCTAAAGCCAATCCATGATCCAAGTCATTCTAAAGCACCTCTACCTGTCGCACTGTGAGCCAAGCAAGTAAGCTTTCAGGGTCATATCTCGTGAGCCGGTACACCTTCTTGCAGAAGAGTCCATAGTGCTCAGCCTCCATCCGCTTGTCTTCGTCCGGGAGCACTGCGACCAACTCTGTGTACTTGTTGACAATGTGGTCTACTGTGGCCGAATGCAGGTAGAGGTTGGAGATCTCCTCGTAGCCGTCATCTCCGAGAAGTCTTCTCAGCTGAGTGGTGCAGAACGGTTTGAGCTCACTGAATTACACTCGAAATGGAGGGGAGCCATGATGAACCCACATGGAAGCCTCATCCTTCTGTTTTCGAGTCCGAGCTTGAAAGTAAGTGGACACTTGCGCCATCACTTCCCAGTGGTCCGAGCCTGTTTTCCTCATGTTCTCGATGAATGACATCTGAGCTATCTATCAGTGTGGACACCAGGATCTTCCCCACCTCTCTCTCGCTGAGCCACTTCAGGTGTCGACTCCTCAAGATGTTCTCCTTGATGACCTTGTACAAAGAGTTGACTTCGATGCAAAGCGAACTAGCCTGTAATATGACTGTTTCTGAATCTTTCATATGAACACAGGGCTGGGCAACCTCTTTAGGATGCTTCTTGACATATCCTGCAAAGTCGAAGTTGACGACAGCGTCCCTTTTGAACCTTCTCGCTTGTTCATAAGGTCCTGTGTCCACTAGTTTGCATAGTTCATAGAGGTTGGCCAAAGCAGTATGGCGGGTTTTGCCACTGGTTTCCTCGTAGTAGCCCACGAGCTCTCCCCAGATCTCATGGTGATTTACACCTTCTTGGATGTGGCTGTTCAGGCGAGCTTTCTGATGTGGCGACAACCATGTGGTGTAGTGCTGGTGAGCTGCTTGCCGGCGACCCCGGAGAGAGTTGCTGAGGCTCGTTTGGGCTAAATACGAACATCTTACGATATTCCATCAACCAATGGCTTCTACGGCGAATGGGAAAACTCACTTTTGTCGGCTTCGTGGACAGGGTGCGACTCCGTGTCCCGTTGCCGTATGTGACGCCTCTGATGCCGATGTCGCTGCTTAATATAGAACTCCTGCAGGGCCCCACAACCCTTTGCTAACCTGATGATGATGTGAGCAAATAGTGGACGACAAAATCAAGCAGAGGACAAGTATCCTCAGACCCGTCATAGTCAACGGAGACCTGAAACAGCGAGATACTTAAGGGTGAGCTTTCTTTTTTGGTCGAAATGGACGGTCCAGCCGTAGCGAATAGTTACCCGCGTGACAACACGGTCGGCCTTATCGACGCGTCCCATCCTGTGCGAACGCGCCGAGGAAGCCAAACACCCGCCGACCCTTCATCAGTGCTTATCAGCACGGCGTCTCCACCGAAGAGTAGGGAAAAGCTATCTTAGGAAACCGACGTACAGCTCAATCTCTTTATCAGGTACCGGAAATCACGTATCGTATTGAAAGAGGTGTGAAGCTGGACTTGATAGAACATAAACCTATTCTTAGGGACTTCGGAAAGTAGCATGAAGGCAGCTTAGGGGCTGGGCTGTTTATGGTTCGCTAACCCTGGTGTTTATACTCCGCGCTTCCTAAGACAGCTGATCAGTGCCGTAGGTACAACAGAATCTCTTTATTGCGATCGTATTGGAAAGATATGTGAAGCTCAAGTGTGTTAAAAATATCATGAGAAGACAGGGTTACTGTAGACCAAATAGATTCTCGCAAACTTCGCGTGTGAGGGCCACCTTCCTGCGGCGCTCCTCACTCAGCTTGTTCATGAAGAGGAGGATCTGCTCACGAAGAACGTCAATCTCCTTGGAGCGCATTAGCAACTGCAGATGATCGCGCTGCTCTTCCGTGGTCACTTCCACCAGCCAGCCAAGACACTGTCCTGCAAAAGCGTTTCCGTTAGAGTCGCTGGGGACAGGGGCGCCTACCCTTCCACTTCACCTCGAGCGCTTGCCTTTTCGGTTCGGACAGTTCGACGAAGTACTGGAGCACCATGGTCTTCAGCGTCTTTTCGGGCGCGTCACTGTAGTAGGCAGCCTCGAGCTCGTGCATCTGTTCTTCGGTGAGCCACTAAAATTCGAGAATATTGCACTCGTCTTTAGAAATACGAAGGCCATTGGTTCTCAGAATTCCAGTTCAGTTTCGGACGCTTTCCGCCTCCTTCGAGCCCTACCCCTGTGTCTAAGCCAAAATAAATCGATTTATAGAACAATCGAAAGAGCATTTACTACATAACAGAGCGTCTCTACATTCCACGAAAAAATAAATATGGGCCGCGTGTGCGCGTTTAGGGTGTTAGTTAGTGTGAGGAGGATGAGGAGGAGGAGGGAGAAGAAGCTTTAATATCTCACATCTTCCAAGTACTCGCGGAACATGCTCAGATCTCGGTCACGGGCGGTGCGGCGTTGACGGCCGTGGACGGGGTACTGAAAGAAAAGAGCTTAGGTTACGGTAGCCCAGCGACCACTCACCTCGAGGACACGTTCACACACGGGACGCATTACTTCCATCTCGCGACGGGTCTTCTCATCTTCGATTTCGTCGAAGAGCTCGTCGACCTTCTCGATGATCTCCTCGCGCGGCACCTGGAAAGAAGATGGCTATGATCATCAGGAGAGAAGTGTAGGGCTTAATCGGCAACTACTAGACGCTATGCCATGGATGTACCTGATCACGACGCATCTGGTCCAGTTCCTCCACCTTGTCCACACCAACGGCCTCCTCCAGAAGCACCTTGCAGGTGGACTGCAGACGGAGAGTGGCCTTCTCACGCGCGTCCTCCTCCGTCGCCTGGTAGAACTTCATGATCTTCTCGCGAAACTCCACGGGTGGCACCTTGTCTCCCTTCATCTTCTTCAGCTCTTCGACCTGCTCGTTGGTCATCCAGTCCTTGTTGACGCTGATGATTTTCTGGAACTTGCTCACGCGCGCCTCAGAGCGCTCGGCGCGGTGGCGACGGAAACGTCCTTCGGCGACGCCAAACACTCGCTTGCAGGCGGGTCCGTAGTCACGTGCGATCTGCTTCTTGTGTTCGTCCTCGAGGCCATCCAGAAGTTGGTCGACCTTCTGCTGGATGTCACTGACCGAGGCGCCAGATTCCTTGAGAGTCTTCAGCTCGGCGGCCTTCTCCTTGCCAACGACGTGCTGGAGGAGTTCGCGACATCCTCCCTTGAGTTGTTCAGTGGCTTCTTCCTTCTTGTCTCCAGTGGCGGCGTTGTAGAACTCGAATACCTTGGTTTGGATGTCAGCACGGCTCTTTCCATCAGCCTTCAAGGTGCGGAGCTCCTCCTTCTGCTCATCGCTCAACCACTTCAGGTGGGTTTTGAAGTAGTCCTCCAGGGTGTGGTGTCCATGTCCATGGGCATGATCACGGCGTTTACGGGACGCACCAACAGAGAAGACCTTGCGACAAGCGGGTCCATACTCCTCAGCGATCTTCTTCTTCTGTTCGTCTTCGACTCCAGCGATGAGCTGGTTGACCTTCGTTTGGAGTTCATCCAGGCTGGCTCCGCTCTCCTTCATCGCCTTCACTTCCGCAGCTTTATCCTTGCCCACAACCGAGGCAAGAAGTTCACGACATCCTCCCTTCAGCTGTTCGGTGGCCTCTTCCTTCTTGTCTCCAGTGGCGGCGTTGTAGAACTCAAAGACCTTGGCTTGGATGTCAGAACGGCTCTTTCCATCCGCCTTCAAGGTGCGGAGCTCTTCCTTTTCTTCGTCGCTGAGCCACTTCAGGTGGGTCTTGAAGTAGTCTTCAAGGGTGTGGTGTCCGTGGTGATGATCACGGCGTTTACGGGACGCACCAACAGAGAAGACCTTGCGACAAGCGGGTCCGTACTCCTCGGCGATCTTCTTCTTGTGCTCGTCTTCGACTCCAGCGATGAGCTCGTTGACCTTCGTTTGGAGTTCATCCAGGCTGGCGCCACTTTCTTTCATCGCCTTCACTTCCGCGGCCTTATCCTTGCCCACTACAGAAGCCAGAAGCTCGCGGCAGCCTCCCTTGAGTTGCTCGGTGGCCTCTTCCTTATTGTCTCCAGTGGCAGCGTTGTAGAACTCGAAGACCTTGGCTTGGATGTCAGCACGGCTCTTTCCATCCGCCTTCAAGGTGCGGAGCTCCTCTTTCTGCTCATCGCTCAACCACTTCAGGTGGGTCTTGAAGTAGTCCTCCAGGGTGTGGTGTCCATGTCCGTGATGATGGTCGCGGCGTCTGCGAGAAACAGCGCGGAAGAGCTTGTTACAAACAGGTCGGAACTCAGAAGCCAGCTTCATCTTGTGTTCGTCGTCGATTTCGGCGAAGGCTTCGGTTACCTGCTCTTCTATCTCCGAGAAGGTCGCTCCCCGTTCCCTGAGCGCCTTCAGTTCGGCTGCCTTCTCTTGTCCCACAATCGACTCGAACAGGTGGCGACAACCGTTCTGGAGCTGCTCCGTGGCCTCTTCTCTTGCCTTGCCCTGAGTCTCTTCGTAGAAGGCCATAACCTTCTCCTGAATGGCACTTCGGCTCTCTCCATCCAGCTTCATCTCGCGGATCTCCGCCTTCTGCTCGTCGCTGAGCCAGCTGAGGTGCGTAGAAAAGTACTTCTCGAGATCGTGGTGCGATCGGCGCCGTCTTTGTCCTCCGAAGAGCTTCTTGCATGACGGTCCGTAGAGGGCGGCCTGCTTCTGCTTTTCGACATCAGTAATGCCGCTGAAGTGTTCCTTGAGTTTTCCTTCGATCTCTTCGACGGTAGCTCCGGACTCACGCATAGCTTTGACATCTCCGACCTTTTCCTTGCCAATGAGGTCCAGAAGAAGCTCACGACAAGCTTCCTGAAGGTGCTGGGTGGCCTTCTCGCGGACGTCTCCCGTCGTAGCGCGGTAGTACTCAGTGACGGTGGCGTGGATGTCGGCCTGGGACTTGCCGTCCGCCTTCATCGCCTTGATCTTGTCCTTCTGCTCCTCCGTGAGCCAGTTCAAGTGGTGCATGACGAAGTCGTCGAAGATGGTGCGGCGCTTACGTGAAGTGGTCAAGCCGAATACCTTGCGGCAGCTCGGTCCGTACTCCTTGGCCAACTGCTTCTTGTGCTCGTCGGTGACGGAGTCCATAAGCTCGTTCAGCTTCTTCTCAATGTCGGAAACGGAGGCTCCGGTCTCCTTGAGTTCCTTGAGCTTCGTGGCTTCGGTCTTTCCAACAACTTCGGTGAGAAGAGCGCGACATCCTCCTTGGAGCTGTTGGATCGCCGTCTCCTTCGTCTCTCCAGTGGCCGCGTTGAAGAACTCGAACACCTTCTCCTGGATGGCGCCTCTGGGCATTCCGTTCGCCTTCATGTCCCTCAACTCGTCCTTCTGCTCCTCGCTGAGCCACTTGAGATGGGTGGACAGGTAGTGCTCGAGCGAATGTTCGTGTTCGTGGTGGTGATCGCGACGTCGACGGAGGTTGCCCAGGCCGAAGACCTTGCGACAGCCGGGGCCAAACTGTTCAGCCAGGTCCTTCTTGTGTCCATCGGTGAGGCCGGCGACCAGAGCGCTGATCTTGTTCTCAATTTCGGTTACTGAAGCTCCGTTCTCCTTGAGCTCCCTGAGCTTCACAGCTTCCTCCTTGCCGATGACTTCGCTGATGATCTCACGGCATCCGGTCTGCATCTCCTTGGTGGCCTGCTCCCGCTTCTCTCCCTCGGTGGCTCCATAGAAGTCGAAGATCTTCTCCTGGATATCTTCCTGGGCCCGTCCGTTGGCCTTCATCCCTCGGAGCTCGTCTTGCTGCTCCTCGGAGAGCCACTTGAGGTGGGTGGTCAAGTAGTTCTCGAGGGTGTGACCATGTTCGTGGTGGTCGTGGTGCTCGTAACCGTCATGGCGACGAGTGCGCGACGCACTTATCCCGTAAAGCTTCTTACAACTGGGTCCGAAGTCCTTGGCTAGCTGCTTCTTGTGGTCGTCAGTGACGGCGGCGATCAGCTCGTTGACCTTGTCTTCCATCTCTGCGACCGACGCTCCCGTCTCGCGCATCTCCTTCAGCTTCATAGCCTCGGCTTTTCCGACAACTTCGGTGAGGAGTTCCCGACAGCCTCCCTGGAGCTGCTGGATAGCTTCGTCCCGGGTCTCTCCGGAGGTAGCGCTGAAGAATTCGAAGACCTTCTTTTGGATGTCTTCCTGAGGCCGTCCATTGGCCTTCATGCCTCGAAGCTCGTCCTTCTGCTCATCGCTGAGCCACTTCAGATGGGTGTTCAGGTAATTCTCGAGCGTGTGACCATGTTCATGATGATCGTGGTGCTCATGGCCATCGTGGCGACGTCTACGCGAGCCGGAGAAGAGCTGCTTGCACATGGGAGCGTAGTCCTGCACGATTTCCTTCTTGTGGTCGTCGGTGATCGCATCAAGAAGCTCCTTCACCTTCCCTTCCACTGCGTCCATGCCCGCGCCACTCTCCTTCATCGCCTTGATCTTGTTGGCTTCATCTTCTCCGACTACCTCGACGAGCAGTTCGCGGCATCCCGCCTGGAGCTGCTCCTTCGCCTGCTCCTTGACTTCTCCGGTGGCCGCGGTGTAGTACTTGAAGACCTCCGCCTGGATTTCCTTCTTTGACTTTCCGTTCACTTTCATGAGCTTCAATTCGTCCTTCTGGTCGGGTGTGAGCCACTTGAGGTGGTGCTCCAAGTAGTGCTTGAGGGTGTGCGAGTGTTCGTGGTGGTCACGACGTGAGCGTTTGGGGATTCCGAAGACAGCCTTGCAGCTCTCCTGAAAGAAGGGATGGTTATAATCATCGAAATGTGAGATGGGGTTAGTGGTTTCTTCTGGTCAGATCTTATGTATAACCTTTAAATCGTCTTACCTGGAAGTCCAAAGCGCGTTCTTTCATTTCATTGTCAGGCACGTCCGCGATCATCTCGGCAAGCTTTTCTTCGAGCTCCTTGAAGGTGGCTCCGCTCTCCTTGAGCACTCTCAGCTCCGCGGCCTTCTCCTCTCCGATAACGCTCTTCATGATCTCGCGACAGCCCTTCTGCAGCTCTTGTGCGCCCTGTTCCTTGGCTTCTCCTTCGGCCGAGCCGAAGAACTCGAACACCTTCTCTTGGAGTTCCTTGCGGTCGGCGCCTTCAGCCTTCATGTTCCGAAGCTCGTCCTTCTGGTCCTCGGTGAGCCACTGGAGGTGGTGCTCGATGTAGTGCTCGAGGCCGTGCTCGTGCGTGTGTACTCCGTCGTGGCGGCGTCCACGGTGACCAACCTGGAAATATACGTGGTTATGCACAGGCTGTCGACATTCGTGGAATGGCTGGACTGTAAAATTCAGAAGCCACGCTTACCTGGAAGACCTTGCGGCACGTGGGGCCATACTCCTGGATGATGGTCCTTCGCTCGTCGTCGGCCACCGCATCGGTCAGCTCCTGCACCTTGGCCACGATCTCCGCCTTGGTGGCTCCGCTATCCTTGAGTTCCTCCAGTTCCTGGACGTTTTCCTCACCCACCACAGAGGCAAGAACCATCTTGCAAGCGGCCTTCAGGGATTTCGTCGCTTGGTCCTTCTTCTCCCCTTTGGCATCATCGAACATCTCCATGACCTTGTCTCGGACAGCGAGACGGTCGTGGTTCTCGCCATAAGCCTGCTCGAGTTCCATCTTCTCCTCAGCGCTCATCCAGCCCAGGTACTTGTCCATGAACTGGTTCAGCTTAGAATGGTCTCCGTGGCGACGCTTCCTTCCATGATGATGCCCATGATGCTCAGAGTGATCTCCACCGTGGTGGCTACCGTACCACAGGCGCTCGCACACGTCCAGATACTTGCGGATCTTGTCCTGGCGGGCTTTGGGCAGGCGCTCCAAGTAGCCGTAGACCTTCTCCTTGCACTGGTTGTGGTCGATGTGGTGCAGGCGCTGGATCTCATCGCGCTCCTCCTGCGACGTCACGTCCTCCATCCACGCGTAGCAGCTCTTGATGGTCGCCTCGGTCACGCGCTTCTTCTTATCCGCGTCCAGCGCATCCAAGTACTCCCAGAACTTTGCCTTGATCTCGGATTGCGGCCGGCCTTGCTCGTGCATCTCGCGGATCTCCTCCTTCTGCTCGGGCGACAACCAGCTGAGGGTCTTGTCGATCTGGTCGGAGATCGTGCGGCGTTTCCGGGACGAACCGAACACTTCAGAGCAGATCTGAGGAACTATTGAAAACATTAATCTACAACTAATACTCACCTTCTGGAACTTCCTGGCGGAAACTTGAACGTCGTCGGGCTGACGGTCAATGACCGTTTGGATGATGTCTTTCACCTGAAGTGCAAGAGCTACATCAAGAAGCTGACCACCGCCGACGAACTAACCTGGGTCTCCTTTCCCGCCTGGAACAATTCGTCCATCTTCTCGAGCTCGTCGGCGGTCGCCAGTTTCTTGAAGTAGCTCTTGCACTTCTGCTTGTAGTCGCTGCGGAGAGCGCCTTGGCGCGAGGTGTCCAGCGAGTTGAAGTGTTCGATGACTTTGTCGTGGATCTCGTCGTAGCTGCGACCCGCGTCCTTCATGCTCGAGATCTCCTGCTTCTGTGCGTCCGTCATCCAGGACATCCAGTCGGTGAACTGCGATTCGATTTCGCGACGGCGCCGCTTTGACGAGAGCACTTCATGGCAGAGCGCTGAAATGGACCGTTTTAAGCACATATAACGGAGAAAAGCACTTCAAACGCGGTAATTTCTCGGATATCCGAATATTAAATTCAATTTAAATCCATTAACATCTTTGGTGACCATGAAGCCCGCCAACATTGCGACGTTGAACGCGATAAAAGCTGTTCTACCCCTACTGTTCTACGAATGGTTAGAGCTGGTGGGAGCAAAAACCATAGCAATTTTGAGGTTCGGGCTAATCTTCCAAATCCAAGAAACCCAACAGTATGAAACGCACTGGACGATACTATGAATTTCATTGCTGGTCCCGCCATGAACGTTCCCTAACTTCACAAGTCTCAAGAAGCCCTGCATAGTAAGGGAGGATAAAGGCTTACATTTGAATCTTCGGAGCTGATTGTGGCGCTCGAAGATGAGTCTGGCGAAGTACTTGTGGACGACTTCGTCGGCGTCGGATCCGTCGACGAAGCTCTCGTATTCTCCGTTCTCGGCCACATCCCGCAGGTAGCGGAGGCAGCGCTCCTTGAAGCGACCCTGGAGGGCCTCCTGGTGGTGGAGGGGCATGCGCAGGTAGACGTGGTGGATCTGGGACTCGATACGGTCGCGGTCGGCGCGGTCCGCATGGAGGTCGCGGAGCTGCTGGCGTTCGGCGTGTGTCAGCAGCTCGTGCCACTCCTGCACACCTTCGTCGCCCAGTTCCCGACGAAGACGACGCGCGATCGTCTGTGCCTGGTCGTTTTCCCAAAGTTTCTTACAAGGCTCCTGTGATTATAAGACCCATAAAATTGCCTTCAAGATGGTGAACGTACCTTCCATGCCAGGACCTGCACCTTCTCCTTGTCAGAAAGACGCTCCATGTATTCCTTGAGCTTGTTCTCGAGCGTCGCGATGTCTTTGGCGGCGTAAAGCTCCTTCAGCTCGAGAACCTCCTCCTCGCTGGCGACGCGGTGTACCCACGCGATGCACTCCTTCTTGTACTTGGCGTCGTACTGGACGCGTGTTTCTTCGGGGAGTTCCTGGTAGTACCGCATGATGACGTCGCGGACTTCCTCTTCGGAGCCTCCGTTCTCCTTGAGCTGAAGTAACAGGTAGTTAAGGACAGGTGAGCACAGCATCTTTCTGGACCTACCGTAGTGATTTCCTCTTTCTGCTCATCGGTAAGCCAATCGTCCAGCTGTTCTCCACGCTTATCCCTGAATCAGTTACACTCATGACCTTCCATCTCGCTCGCTCCCCTACCTAGCGAGAGCCTCTCCAGCCTCGACCTCCAGCTGGCTCATCGAGTCGCTGGCCACCTCCAGCTCTCGAACCACTCGAAGGGAGCGGAATCTCTCCGACGCGGCAAGCGCGTCCGCTTCGTACACATTCTAAAAGAAAATCTTAGGTTTGGCTCCAGCTGAGAGCCACTTACGGGTCTCGCATAGGCTGCCGAAAGTAGCGCCACGGCTAGCAGCACGCGGACTGCCTCCCTCATGGCGATTCCTTCTGAAATAAACGTACTTGAAGGAGCGGAGCAAGGCACAACCGCCGTTAATCGAAGGTTACGTGGATTGTCGTTATTGCTATCAGCGGAGCGGCTGCTTCGCGAAGGAGAATCACTCGATAAACCCACGGTTCTTTGTTTACGCGCACGGAAAAGACACATTTCCCCTGGTTATCTTTACAACTCGCTCGACAATGCCTATAAATGGGACAAGGTGGTTCAGCGGAGCGGTTAAGTACCCTTCGAAGTAGGGCCGAACTTTGATTTTGTTTTCGACCGGCCTACGCTGTCCGCTGCTCACTGTTTGCGCTACTTATCAATGCTTCCTGGGCAGACGGACGGATAAAGCGAGGCCGGACACACGGCTACGTCGAGACAAACACGGTGTTTTCGGACGGAAGGAACTAAAGGTTAGATCGTTCAGTCCGTTCGATGAGACCCGACAACAAGTCAAGTCCTGGGTAACATTCTTGAGGCCGAATGGGGTGGGACGGCAAGAGAGTTACTGAAGTTTGAATTGTTGAAGGAACTTGGCGGGATTGGGGACCGTCGATGCAACTGATTCACCAAACGCCGAAGCGCTGTGTGGGTTTTATGTTCTGGCGTCGTCTTTAAGAGCGCGTCGATTGATAAATATACAAAGTTTATAAAACATGAAAACCAAAACATAAAAATCACAAGCTCCGCTGTGATTACACATCGAATTTGATAACCAAGGCCGATGTTGAAGCTGAACTGGGGTCTAAATGTTTGCTTGTGTTCTATGATGGTAGAAATGAAAGGGGAATCGGGTGTATCACTGACAGGCGAGTACAAGAGTGTCAAGAGACTGGTATGAGGATATTTTCCGGAGTTCACCATTACCACGAGCTCATTTTTAGGTTTATAATCATTTTCTATGCTTAGGTTTAGGGCTATAGCCTTGCCCTTTCGTAAGGTTGTTCTCTTTATCATGTTCCACATTACAATGGTACTAGAGCGGCAATAAGTAATCCATGGTTGCGTGATATACCACGAAAAGGGATCTACAGAGTCAAGCACTTAATAAGTGTGTACTGATTGAACCTAATACCTTTAGAATTTGAAAAAACGTGCTTAAATTCTAAAACGTGCTTAAATTCTACTAGTTACTATTTTGTGGGTAACAAAACATTTTGGGGTGTTGTTTCTATATGTTTACAATGAAAACATCAATGGAACAAGTTCTCATAACAGCTATAAAAATAAACAAAACAGAAAAGCAGCTAGCTTGTGCTAAGTAACTGGAGCTAGCGTATAGTGGAAGGAGGGGGATCCCCAAATGGTCCAGATAAACTAGTCGTCAAGGAACACAAAGTAGAACCATCACAGCGAGCGGACTTAATTGTGTATAAACTGCTCGCTTCGACAAGATCATGGAAGCTTCTTATTTAGCGGCAACGTCAACACTTTGATCAGCACCAAGAACTAAAGATGAATGATACGATAAAAATAGAGTCGAACAAACACTTTCTGCACAAAGGTTCTCTTCCCTGCCGAGAAAACATACGTCCTATGTACATAACGATGCAAACAGTGTGTCCTTAAACGGAGATTACCGTCGAGAGTCGTCTGTTTCTATCGGCCTACGTCTAGCCACAGAAACTATGTGATAATGATCACTGCCTACGCACTACCAACACTCATCCTACGCTTTCCACTTCAAGGGCAAACACTGATAGCCCTTAGTTGATCAGCCGACCGATTCTCGGTCGTTCTAACATTAATTCACCAAAAACAATGAGCGTTGAGTCAGAGCCGAATTTTCGACATCCTTCGGTACTTTGGCCTTGTTTGCGTCGGCGCAGACGACGACGAAGAATAGGACGGAAGCGGAGAGGGGGATGGGGAGCGGCAGAAGTGATCAGAGCGTCGCTTATCGCCGCTTTTAAGCGCCGCCGCGGAGCGCTGTGTCGGCGATACGGCTATTTACCGGAGACGAAGCTGGTACGACGAACGCTGGAGCGCGCGAGGGGCGTTGTGGAGCCGAAGCGGAGTCGCACGTTGGGGCACTTTGACCAGAACGCGTGGACATCGATTGGAGGAGGGGGATAGACGATACGAACTGTGGAAGCAGGCTATGGCATGGAGTTAGGATGCTGGAATGGGAGGTAAATGGCAGATTTTGGAGTCAGTAGTAGGGTGTTTGGATCGACTTGACAGTAAAAACGTAAAAATCAAACATTTTAGTGTTCTATTCGGATCGTCATAAGGTCCTGCATTGAGTTAGAACTTACTCAAAACTTGGTCAGAACTTATAAACCAGCTGGATCAATGCAATTCAATGCTTCGAAGATTCAAGGTCATTAGTTATGTGCAAATTTGATGACCCTAAGAGTCTGATTGATTTTAAAAAGTTCTCTTAACAGTAACCACTTTAATTGAAGCTTACAGATATGATATGACTCAAACGCAGTATTAAAAGAAAGGCCGCTCGATTCAAAACTGAAATCAGGTTCCACACAATCTCAATATATCGGATGCTGATTCAAACACGGTAATCTTTGCCTGCGGTCAACACAATACACGCAAAGACATAAATGAGACCCAGCGATAGGTTTAGATAGACAGCGGGTTGCAAAGAAGAAGGTGAACGTCGTCGGCCGACGGACGCCTCGAAGAAAAAGAGTGTCGGTCCGTGCTTAAAAGGACAACTGGCTTTAGAACACGGTCCACGGTGGAATGAGAGGACCGTCGCGGTCGGAACGGTCTTGAGATAAGCGGTCATATGAGGTTATCTGAGCTGCGCCTTTTGACACGCCATAGAGCGGCGCTAGTGGACTAAATCAGAAAAACGAAGTGGACTTTGGACTCTGTCACATAGCTGAAATTTAAACCGTTTTATTACTTCTTTGCAGTAAGCTCGGTTTCGCAAGAGTAGGTGTACTTTACTCTGTAGCAAGGGTGTTTCGTTGAAACGGTGGCGAGGACACGTGTCAAACGGGAAAGTGCGGTAAAGACCACGGGATAGCGCGTTTAATGTCTCGTTATAAGCATAATTGAATGGATCAACATTCTTGGATTTTATCCCTGTCATTTTGAGGTTCCAAAAGTAAGATTCTCAAGTCAATTCGATTTTATACGGAATATTTATACGAGCACTGCGAAGAGCTAATATTTGCTACTATACTATGTCGGAGTCCATCACACCGTTGTTGACATTACTGTAAAAGCAGAAGCCCGCCTCTGTATTAAAATCCCTCCGGTAGCCGGATTCTAAAGGCTTTACGCCTAAGCAGGAGCCTAATTATGGCGACAGAAGTCGACATTCTGCTGCAAAAATATTTCCTCAAAGTGGAACTCTTTCTTTCAAACTTTAAATGCCGGATTTCTGAAGTGTGGTGCCGGATCTGTCACTTACGGACTATTTATTGAAACACTGAATCATGATTTACTGAATCGGAAGCACATCAAATTGAGAAGTATGAGTTACAAAAGAATTGTTATTCAGGAGATTGGTTAAGCTGCAAGCATTCAAATGCATACAGCGCGGGGTCATAAGGCATCGGTGGTACAAAATTGCTGCGGAATTACAATTGTTAACAAGCAAGTTAGGGACAATGTCCGCCAGTTCTTCAGTGCTGGCGTCGCTGTCCGTGGCGGCGCTTCCTCTCACGGTGATGGCCATGATGGTTCTGATGTTTCGCGTGCTCTCCCTTCTGCTGACCGTGGTGGCTACCGTACCACAGGCGCTCGCACACGTCCAAGTACTTGCGGATCTTGTTCTGGCGAGCCGTAGGCAGGCGCTCCAGGTAGCTGTAGACCTTCTCCTTACACTGGTTGTGGTCGATGTGGTGCAGGCGCTGGACTTCGTCGCGCTCCTCCTGCGATGTCACGTCCTCCATCCATGCGTAGCAGCTCTTGATGGTCGCCTCGGTCACGCGCTTCTTCTTATCCGCGTCCAGCGCATCCAAGTACTCCCAGAACTTGGCCTTGATCTCGGATTGCGGCCGCCGTTCTACGTGCATCTTACGGATCTCCTCCTTCTGCTCGGGCGACAACCAGCTGAGGGTCTTGTCGATCTGGTCGGAGATCGACTAAAAGAGCCCTGTATTTCTATCTAGCTCATAGGAACTTACAGGTGAGGCAAAGGCGGGGGAGAGTACCACCAGGGCGAGAAGCAGGCAGACTGCTCCCTTCATGATGATTCCTTCTGAAATGGATAAACTTTAAGGAGCGACGCGGGAACTTGCCGCCAAGCCACGGGGACACAATGAGATTCAGATAAATGGTATTATCAAAAGTGGAGCAGCCTTCGTTCTTCAGGGAAAAAAGGAATCATGCCTTTGTAGAAAAGATGTGTGTGGCAGCAGTTGGATGGAAGGTTGAGGGAGGCGCGTAAATAACGGGATATTTGAGAAGATGAAGAAACGGAGACACGGTGACATCCGGATTACTAATAGTGTGAAAAACGGAGAAGATTGAGAGCTCAAACGCAAACTGATCCAAGACCCGCTTGCTCGGCTTATGTTATTGATTACTAAGGCGCGAACTGCAAACTGTAATAGCGGCCGCGCAATGTGTTGTCCGAACGTGCACAAAAGGAGGAAAAAGGCGTTCGGAGGAGAGAAGGATCCTGAGCGATCGATCCCAAAGAAGACGTAGATCGCCAGGAATGTGAGCACTAGGTCACGGGCACAGTGCAGAACATCCACACCTCCCACCGTTTCCCTTCCCTCAAATACCACCGCCGGTAAAAACATCCCAATGTAAAAAGATACCAAAAAACCATTTGACTAGATAGAATTTTAGTTCACGACGCTGAAATTTGGTATGAAATGCCAACCTTAGTAGAGGAATTTACTACCTTCCATTTGGCTTTCTTGGCCTAAGTTTAAAAACGCAGTTGCAGCTAATGTTCTGCAAAAAGAGTAGCCCTTCATCCGTATTCGTCACGTTTGAGCCTCATTTATCCAGCCTTCTGAGAAATGTGGGACAATAATATTCGGAACGCTCACAGCGAACTAACTAAGAAAAAAAGAAGTATAACCTTAAGCGCGCGCACGAAATTAGAGCCGTTTTGTCCTCTAGGATGTTTTTATCTTGGGATGTTTTTACATACAATCCTCAAATACTCCCTAACTGACTACTTACACAGTCTCGCACCACTATCCTTTTCTAATACCAACCGAACAACGTCCTCCTCCCATATGTATACGAGGGCATATCCCTTTGTTGTGCAGTCAACACCGTACTCAATCCATCTAACAAATATGACGCTTTACTATGTTGTAAACAAATGTGTACGACATGGGGTCATATGAACAAAGGAGAGATAACAAGCTAACAACAGTCATTGCGGGGATCATCGAGATCAGTTAGGGGCAATGATTAACGGGGAAACAATTACCGGGTAAACGGTGCGGCATAAGGCAACGATGGACAAAAGACAACAGCTGAGACACGATTAATGGATCAGCGAGAAAAGACAAGAACAAGGCAACAAGATCAGATAGAGTTAGGGGATGTGATGTGGTCAACTTAACAGAAATGGGTTAGTAAAAGAAAACAGGCTTACATTCCATAGACTTGCTCGCAGACTTCACGGTAGTCGTTGTAGATCTGCAGCTTACTTGGGTCGGTAACCGTCGAAATGAACTCCTTCGCCTTCTTCTGGAGTGCCGGGAAGGCTGCGCCGCTTTCCTTCATCGCTTTGAGCTGGGCGAAGTTATCTCGTCCAACCACGACAGTGAGAAGCCGGCCGCATGTCGAGCGCATCTCAGTCTTCGCTACCGTCTGGATCTTCTTAGGGGAACCCATGTACATTTTCATGACCTCATACTGAAGTTCGTCCTTCGTCAAGCCTTGGTCCTTCATCTCCCCCAGTGCCATCTTCTGCGCATCGGTAAGCCACGTGAAGTGGAATTTTACGTAGTCTTCCAGGGTTTCCGTATGATAATGGGCCTTTATTAAAGCCTCCCGTACTCCAGCCTTGACCTTCTGGCCAAACTCCATCGTTTTCTCGAGCATGCGCTTAGCCGCCAACGTGGACATGGTCTGTTGCTTAGCCCAATTGTAGGCATGTAGACGCTGATCCAAAGGCACTGTCTTAGAGTAAGCCTCGGCCATAACATGAGCCTTCATCTCGTCCTCGGCCATCATCATAGCGTGCTTGTAAACGGCCGCCTTCTTCTCTTCGAATTCTGCAATGTCGAAGGCGTCTGTACTACCAGCTTGGGCGAGGATGGTGGCGAACGTCTCCGCCTTGGCATGAGCCAGACGCATAGCCTCCGCCTTCATCTCTTCCTTCTTGGCCTGAGCCTCGTACTGGGACATAGACTGAGAGTAAGCCTGGCCGTAAGCCACTCCGGCATAAGCCGGATGGACTCGAGAAGCTTGTTCCTGGGCGTATTCGGCAGCCTGCTGTTGTGCCATGGCGGTGGCCTGAGCCTTTTGCTGAGCCTTGACCTGCGCCTGAGCGACCTCAGCCTGAGCCTTCTGGGAGGCCTGGATCTGGGCCAAGATCTGTTCGTAGGTCTGAGAGTAAACCTGTTGAGCGTAAGCCGGATGGGTCTGATAAGCCTGAGCCTGGGCGAAGGCGTGAGCCTGCTGTTGTGCCATAGCGGTAGCTTGAGCCTGGGCCTGAGCCTGAGCTGCCTGCTGCTGACTATCATAGTAGGTCCGCATCTGTTCGTAGCTGCCAATATCGAAAGCGCTAGGTCCCATTGGGACGATCGGGCCCTGAGGTCGGACCTGAAATAAAATATGCTTATAAACCGGACCATCTTTGTGGATATTTATATCCAAATTATAGAAACTTACACGTGACGTAGTTCTGTTTCGCTTGACAGGTGACGCAAAGGCGGTCGAAAGTAGCCCGAGGGCTAGAAGCAGGTGGAAGGCCTGCATGGCGATACCTTCTGAAATGGAGGAACTTCAAGAGTGAAACAGGACCGAACGGGCGAGCAGACGTAACGCGGACAAGTGCCCTCGCGAAGTGAGGGGGCACTTGTGGCTTCGGCACAGAGATCCAGAGCGAACGATTCAGGAATGGAACCGAGAGAAGAATGATGACTCTAAATCGCAACGGGCCCTTTTTATGTCGATCCTTTCGCACGCCCACTTACACTAGGTTCGGCGCCTCTACGGACCTCCCCCGACGAACAAAGGAGTAGCCATGGACGTTGACGCCCACGAAGGGTTAGCATGTGAATAATGGAGAGAGAAGACCGTTAGGGGGTGACCACGGCACGGATCAATTCTCGAACAATAGTGTGAATTGGATATGTTCAAGTAAATAACAAGGATAGAAAAAAATTGAATTTAAGAGAAACAGAAAAAAAAAAGAAAAATTGTGTTAAATTTCAATGAAAAGCAATCTACCGCTAGGAAGACAGTAAGTCCACGGATCGAGCTCAACGATAAAGAAAGTCCAGGAGGAAAAATTGCGGAACTCAAATGGGTAAAACGAAAACAAAAAGCCAAAAAATCCTCAAAACTAGAACTAGCGCAAAATCGATGGACAAAAAACCATGTTCTATGTTTGGAGACCGAAAGGGTTTTGAGGCAAAAAGTCAAAGCCGTTGATGTAATGTAATCGATCTCAAGTACGTCTAAAATTTTGACTTCTGGATTAGTGAATTTAGCACACGTTTCCACATTCTGATTGTACATGCATTAGCTCGGATGCATTCGGAATCTAGGAGATGCTTAATTTTTATTGCTTTTGTTTACGATAGTGCACTAAAGTCTGGTTCTCCAATTTCTCTATATTTTGTATTTAGTGTTTCCAATATATTCTGTCAATGTATACAGCTTTACCGCCCGAATTCGTTTGGCCTCAAAGACACTGGTCCGAAGGTATTCGGAATCTAGGAAATGCTTAATTTCTATCGCTTCTGTTTAGTACTTTATTTGTATGGCAGCATTGATAGCACACTAACGTCTAGTTCTCTTAACATTTAGTGTATTTGTTTCCTATGTCTTCTGCCAATGTTTCATTACCTTGTTACTGTTTGCTAGGACATAGGTCCAGTTCCCTTTGTTCTCTTCATCGATTTATAAATTTAACTCACAGGTGTCGGCCGACTCAAAGTGTGCGCGGTTCACACGGTTTCTTTGTGGACCTCATCGCGTGACTCATCGGGCCATATGAACTGCGAACTATCACGTGTTGTGGTTCGATTGGCGGTTTTCGATATCGATTCCGCGCCAAGACTTACAAGCCAAGACATTGAAAGGGGAAAGGGGACTGTTGATGAAAGGCTCGGCTGCCTGACATTAACGCCAATTTGGAGCTTGAGTTTTTTTTCTAAGCTGTGGTACTGTAAATCGTCGACTGTTCTAACCAATTCGTGTTTAGTACAAATAAAAAATGTGGCATGGTGACCGTCCACCCTCTAGAACTGCAGAGTGACAGCCACTTTAAATAGAGGCTAAAAATGGATTGACAGAAGCAGATTGATGAAATTCATTGCCGTAGCTGACCGCACATAAGTTAAGAAATTAATTAATTGGAATGTGATTGGGCATCATCAGAGACACGTTCAGATTTCCATCTCTTGGTTGGGCAAAGAATTATGCGCAACATCCTCTGTTAGGTGACTTTTACCAACATTCGAAGCCGTTTTCCTTCACTTGTCGAATTAAAAGCCGATGGTTTTGTGGCACTGCAGTCACCGTCACAGTTTCCCCTCGTCGGGGTAAATTTTACCCCATCATTTATTAACGAATTGCTCCGATTTTGGCCTAAACTGTAATAAAAAGGTCTTACAAAATGAATGCTCGTGCTCTGAGTGAAACGATCTTCACAAACCATGCTCTTGTCACGTGGACTGCACAAATGCACAAAAATTTATTGTCAAAGTGTTCTGCCTTGTGAAAGGCGTCGGGCAACTTTGTGTAACCACAGCGATGATTTTAAGGTAGATCTGAGCCTGCATTGCCTAAGGTACGACCCTGGAACTTTCTGCTTTAACCTTTTCTTTGTTTTCCTATTAACGAGCTATCCTGCGAGGAAAGTGAAACACTCACACATTTTTGGCTCTTGTGAGGATTCTTGGGAACACGGAGAAATTCACAGTATAGGCCTGTGCTAACATCAGCAGGTCAAATTATCGGGACGTGATTTCAGATGAATGAGGCAAAATATTCAAAATGATATCAATTTGGCGTGCACTACAACTTAAATCGGGAAACGGTGAACTCCAAGACGTTCAGCTTCTCTAGCTAGAGTTAGAAGACCCGAACACTTTGACCGTCTTTTGTTGTACTAACGCAGTTCTTCGTTTTTCAACATTATTGCACACAAAAGGACAAAAACACCCGCTTTTTATTGAAAACCGTTGCTGAAAAGATATAGCTGGCAAAAGCAGGATTGTAAGAGTCAGCTAGATAAGTTATAAAGACTTCATATGGCTGTTGAAATTATTGGCCTTCTCGGTACGCTTCTTCGCTGGCACTCCTAAAAGGGCGTTAAATGGAAAATTCACCGAGAAGCGGTGCTTAAGGAAGGATCTCCTCGATCTCCTCATTATCCTTGCCCACACGTATCTTTAACCGACTAATTGCACTAACCGACCTCTGTCCATCTGAGTTTTCAAACTATAGGACGTTTCCATTGCAGCAACCCTATTCATGTCTATAAGTATTTATTTAAAGACAAGGAAAGAAGGAAACAAATGGCTGCCAAAACAGGATTGGCAGGATCATCTAGGTCAACTAGAAAGGCTTCATATTGCTGTTGAAATTTTTGGCCTTCTCGGTACGGGCGTCAGTGAAGAGCTTCTTGCACAATGGAGCGTAGATTTCCATCTCCATCTTGTTAGTGGACTCTGACAAGGAGAGGAGTTCTTGGAGCTTCTTCTCGACCTCGTTCGCGCTGGCGTCGCTCTC
>JADLIF010002031.1:0-30631 GCA_016648015.1 Steinernema khuongi | reverse complement strand
GGGAAATCGTGCCAAAAGGACTCGCCCGACTTGCGAGATACAGAGCACTTGTGCGACTTTCTTTGGGCCATATCTTTTTGTGGTTGCGTTGAAATGATGGGGTGCTCGAACAAAAGTTGCTTGTCTAGTCGCGTAGAATACGATGGAGCCAAAAAAGTTGCCAACTTTTTCCGAGTGCACTGTCCCTTTAAGTTTGAATTCCAAAATTAATGCGGTTATGCGATGCTTGCAAACGATATACGCAGGAAATGGAAGAAGTAATGCAAAAAACACAATGCGAGTGTAGAAAAAGACCGGATAGAGGCAGGGGGCATCGTGGATGTATAAATTTAAGCCCGACAAAGAATTTTTTACACGTGCTCCTAGAGAGAATGCATTTAGCAAGTACCAGCTTTGTTGCTAAAAAAGAGGATACACACGGAAAGAGGGATATACCCGAGAAGGTCGACTCCTTCTCAGAATCAGAGCGAACATCCGATAAATCGGAACCTCCATTTTCGAAAGATACTGACGCGGGTGATCGGTGCAGCAGGAACGACATGGCGGGAGCCAATGGGTTGCCACTAGATCACCTCACCATGTCCATGTTTTCCAAACCGTTCGCCAAAAGATGAATATGACTGACTGAACGTGACAAGGAGGCGTAGTACGATCCAGCCGAACTTATGCCTTCGGCTTTACTTTTTCGATTCAGAGGTACAGAATGTTTAAGCTGCTTTGGGAAGAAGGTCAACAAGAACATAATGAAGGTCGGGCTATAAGTTGTATAGGCATGGGGCAAACATAAACAATCCATGAGACGAAGAACTATAGAGGAGGTAATTAACGGCAGCGGTCACTGCAAAGTGCTGCAGCTTTCATGTGTTCTCAAGTTAAAAGTTCAAAAAAATCGAACACGAAGTTCTCTAGCAATTTGCATGACATGAATGTCAATACCGTCTGTAAAACATAACAAGAATGAACATCGACAATGTTATATATGTAGCACATGATTTGTTCTTTATCTTGTAACGGATAAGGTCCCAGTGGGTAAATATAACTGAAGGAGTAGCCACTTCAACCTTAACGTTGGATTTTGTATTTAACGATTTTTATCTTTCCTTGACGTTCTTAAGCTTTCTAAAATTTTTAACTCGTGACGTAATCCGCGCTGCATAAGAACGTTGTGTTTATCAGATGTAGTACTTTTTTCACAGGCGACCATCATTTGATTGTGCTGGACCACAGACCACACTTTCTGTACTCGCGAAGAGGAAGCAATGTGACACCGGCGCCGAATGATCGAGTTTTCGCCCTTCGTTTCGGAAGCAGACGTAAAATTCGTCGTGCTTCTTCAAATTTTTATACATGGCGAATCGTGACAGCCGACGTTCCCTACCATGCTTCTTGGCACTGCATCGCCGTGAGCACTGCTTTGGCTATTTTGGATCAGAGAAAGTTGAAGTATGTTGGCTGTTTTTGAAGATTTGTAAACATTTTCCGATTCAGGGGGAGCCTTCCTTTTCGGCGAAGAAACTTTTTGAATGTCGGTCTTGTGGGAATCCGGATAAGAAGATCGTTCTGGAAGTAGCCGAATGTCGAGGTTCTGGGCCTATTTCGCATTTATACATCTCTGACCGCTTCGCTTACTGTAATGGGATGGACGAAGGCGAAGAGGTACGTGCTTCATTCGATTTTCGCCATCTCAATTCATTTATTTAGCTTATCCTCGAGGAAATCGTGTCGTCAACAGTATGCAACCGTATTGTGATCGAACCCGCCACGACGAACGACTTCGAAATATTGGTAGAAACAAAGCATGGTCTTTACTAATTGAACCTTCTCTTTGCTTCAGCAATGCTCTCGAGGTCAAGTGGAACTTGTTTTCCTGGATCAACTACGATTTGTTGCGAAGGGGATGCTTTTCCCTATATGGGTGGAACAGAACGTTTGCGTCATTTTCCGCGTCGTTTCCATTGAACCACCCATGGCTGAGCGTATTGTGCGTTTAAGCGCCAGTACAGAGGTCGAAATCAACATGCCGTCAACCGCGTCCAGATCAGATTCCGCACTGTCTTCTCCCCCGCTTAAATCCACTGGGAAAACAGTGCCCAGTGACGTTCTTTCTTCGTTAACAGCAATGTCGCCGTTGGACGCACTACTGTCGCATTGTGACTTTCCAGAAACTGACAAACCAATGAAGCCATCTGCCTTTCGGGTTCTGTTCCAGAGCTTCTTCGAAGAGCGCAGTGAATTCGGTCCACATAATGTCGTTCTCTCCGTCAGTACTGAAGGTAATTGTACTAATAGATGAACTTACACACACATGGCTTGTACATTTAGAAACAGGGAGCATTCCAAAATTCCAAATAGTGGAAGTCGAGCGGGAAGAACTTCGCTGTTGTGCCATTTGGGTGCGGATCCCCACCGGCACCTGTTCGGAGTTCTACCGTCGAGTTGGAGCGATTATTGCCGACCGAAAGGACCACTGCATTATCTCCAATAATATGCGAAAGGCGGGATTCCACGATGGCTTCAAAATTCGGCTTCACGCATTTGCTAAGCAGCACTGTGAACTTGTTTCCGAAGTCACCGTTGAATGCCGTCAGGAGGTATGATTTCCTCTCAAGTGTGTTGCTTACATGTCTTGAATGTTGGTTACAGGTGAACGAAGGAACTATATCGAAAGCCCTTAAAGCCCATTTCGAGTCATCAGTGGTCTCCATGGCTGGTTTCTGCGTGATGAGCCGCTCCGGGCTACCCGTAAAGTTAAACGTGGCAGGTAACTTCGCCAATAGCGGAGAATAGATAGATCGACATTATTTAGGGCAATCGATATCTGTAGTCCTGAAGCCAAATCCTGATAGCATTGCACAAGGACTTAGCACGACACGTCGATGTTTTGTCTTCTCTACGTCGAAGATGCCCACATTCAAATTTGAGCAATCACTCGACAAACACGAAGATACAAGTGAAAAGGAAGGCACTAAGCCTTCTGAGCACGAATCTACAAGTTTTGGAAGCCGGAACGTCAGATCGAATCATGTTCCCCTTATGTGCCAGTCGTCACTAGTGGCTAGTATCGTCTCCAGTGTAGCTTTTACACTCAAGGAATACGTACAATGCCGGAAACAAGGAGCTCACTACCTTCTAACCGGGTCTCGTTTGTGTGGCAAATCGACACTTCTTCGTCTTCTGGCGCTAGAGCTTGAGCGTCATCCTTTAACTGTGTTCTCGAAGTATATCGACTGTCGTTCATGGAAGGGAAAAACATCCGAAACCATCGAAAAGAAACTTGGCGCAGCTATCGGCCTTCTTAAACAACGACAGCCGGCCATGCTTTTCCTGGACAATATCGACTACTTCTCGCTGAAGAATGAAGGGGAGGAAAGGGTGATTTCCATTGAAAAGCTGTTTTTCAGTAAGTTAATTGGCGTTCATATTAGTTAGAGAAATGTGTGTTTAGCAATTCGTGATGTGATAGAGAAGAGTGGAATTCTCGTTTGCGCTACCGCCAAGAGCACTCATACGGTCAACAAGATGCTCATGAGTTCACAAGGGAAGAGGTTCTTTGGCAACACATCCGTCATAACACCCCCAGATCAGGTACGTACCAGGTTTCTTTTATTATTAATGTAACTTCGGTATGGTGAAATGAAAGACGTCATGATTATTATTCCGTTATGAGGGAAGGCTGAGGGGCTCTGCGGGTGAGAGGGTTCCATCGTAGTGAATGCGCTTTGCACCCGCTTCTGTGCTCAATTGCACATGGAAGTCTACTGTTCGCCTATGGATCCAGCTGTGTTTGTTGCTAAAGACGACGAAGTACCTAAAACGGGATTTTCGGTGTTTTTCGACAACATGTTCTCCCTTACTTTCCAGGGCGGCAACACTCCACTAGACCCTGCTCATGCACGAGGCGAGCGCCAATTTTAAACCAGGGGTACACCATTTCAAGCGCATCAATGTCAACATCCTTCTCTTTTTCGTTCACTTCTTCTAGGGGCTAAAAGGGAATTACAGAGCTAGCACAAGATAGGGGTTGTATACCTGATAGAAAACCCCAAAATAAACGTCTCCATCTGTGCGGAAATACCATGCTAGTTTTGAGTCCGGTTGTTCTACAGTAACCCGAAGAAGTTTTGATTTCCGAGAAGAGATGTGAATCGTCTCTAGAGTCTCGATCACTTTGTGCTCTGTCGGTTTCCAGTAGTCCTCGGGCTTCAGTTGTATAGCTGGCATGCATTTGATTTCCGCGTTCTTTCCTCCGAGTGTCACTGGCATGTCCTCTTCCTTCATTTCCTGCTTCAGGAACTCCATGTAGTGACCATCGTGTAAGCGGAACCGTTCTGTGAAACCGGCGGGCATCATAGTGCGAGCGAGTTTATACGGAACGTGGATCCATTTGGCGATATTTACCATATCGATGGGGGTAACTAGTTCGGGATAGTTCTCGTAGTGGAACAACTGTGAGTAATAGGAGAGCGTTCCACTGCTTACGAAAAGCATTGTGAACGGATTGATTTCGTAACCGTTCATGTCGATCACATGGCGCAGGGAACTGAGTCTCCCCGTCGCCTCTTCCTACAACGCCCGCTGTTGTTTTGATTTACATGGTAGCCGGGGACGATACCTGCTGATTGACGCGCCGCAGCATGTGTTCGAACTGCCAGAATTGGAAGAGACACGCATCTGAGCCACGCATTCCATGAGCAATGCCCTAAGCAGTAATTTTAAGGGGATGGTTTCATCAGAATGGGTACCTCAACGTTGATGGAGGCGTACTCCATGAACCAGAGGAGTCTGTTACAGTTGTCCGTCTTATTTTGGATCGTACCTCGTGGCATCAGACGACGGCTGAAGATTGGGTTCTTTTCGAATGGGATGTCGTCCAGAGTATCCTAAACGAAATACAGTACGGGGGGTGATCAACTCTTCTTACGAGTTTGAGGGCCTTTCGCATTCTAAGATGGTTGTTGAGAGTTTTTGCCGCTGCCTCCACAATGTCTTTCCGACTCTTGTGAATTCTTTCCGAGGCCATGATGAAGCGGTATACATTGAAGTCATTGTCGAACTACAACACCATGGGATACAGAACTTCCTTCAAAAACGAAAGCATACGTTCGGATGTATGGGCTGGTTAATCTTCAGTTTCACCTCGGACACGAGCTTCTTGGACTCCGCGCTCAGTGGCTCACCGAAATGTGTCGAGACGGTCTTGGTCATCTCGCAGCGCCTGCAGCAACCTTCCGTTTGTAGTATTAACGCGTACACACACCTAACGCGTTCCTTTCGCGACCACCGATTGAGTTGCACTTGGCGTCGCCGCCCCGCAGCCCAAACTCGCGCGCAGAGCACCACGCAGCCGTCGACCTCCTTTACCCCTTAACGGTGGCGGTGCCGACCGGTAACTTTCTCCTCGCAGACTACAGTTCCCGAAAACAGGAGTGCGGAGGAAAGGAAAAATTCGTAAAGGCACAATTTCAGAGTGAAAGATGCGACTCGCTGGTCACGTTTTGTTCCCTTTTGGAACGCGACGGAAGGGAGATTGCCGAGCTGGCGAAGAGAATGGACAACTTTGTGATCGGAGACATTCGTCGTGTCATCGATCGCGCAAAGATTGAGGCTTCGATGAACGGTAAGGGGACGGATACAGCGGTCTTCTCACGCCGCCTCCAAAATTTAGGTCGAATCGAGGAAGTCGGAGTCGACGACTTGCGCGCAGTGCTCGAGGACTACCGACCAATTTGTGTTGAAATCTCCAAGTCAGACGCGGAAGGGGAAGTGAAAGTGGACTGGAATGCCGTCGGTGGAATGAAACACATTAAGACGTTGATGAGCGAAGTACTTCTATGGCCCTCGAAGGTGCACAATGAGAAAGGGAACCCATTTAAAGTCATTACGTTTCAGTATGCTACCCTATTCGAACGGTGTGGGTTGCGCTTAGGGCGAGGCGTGATGCTTCACGGTCCCAGTGGGTGTGGGAAAACATTGATTGCCCAAGCTACAGCCACTGAATCGAAGATGAACTTCATCCAGGTGAAGGTAAGAAGACGAACTGTTCGAGGAAACCGGTTCGGTGACACGAACTGTGTTGCGATATTCGCGAAAGTATATTCATCCATCTTCTTTTTTGACTATTTCAGGGCCCTGAACTTCTCTCCAAGTACATCGGAGCGAGTGAGGAGAATGTGCGGAACGTTTTTGAGAGGTGCGTTTCAGCGTGACCTTCGATCTTACCGGATACGTTCAGAGCTCGAAGTTCCCGACCATGTCTGATTTTCTTCGATGAATTTGACGCCCTGGCACCCCAAAGGGGTCACGACAGCACAGGAGTCACGGACCGGGTGGTGAACCAACTATTGACGGAGTTAGACGGCGCTGACCAACTGGAAGGCGTCTTCGTCATCGCTGCCACGAGTCGACTCGACCTCATTGATCCGGCCCTTCTTAGACCTGGCAGGTTTGATCACATCGTTGAGTGCGGCTACCCTACTACGGTAACTTTATCTGGTGTCTTTAATACATCCATCTCTGCTTTAAGGAAGACCGAAAGGAAATTCTGAAGACTGTGTGCTCGAATGTACATATTGAGTCTCCGAAGACTCTGATGAAGTTGGCAAGGGAAACAGATGGATGGACAGGCGCACAGCTCCGCGGAATAATCACCAATGCACAATTTGAATCTTTGCGTGCGAATCCAAGTATGGACAACCAAATTCGGCCCTTTTATCACTGCATTTCAGCATACATTGATGGCAAATTGGTCATACGGCAAATGGATATCGACAAGTCGGTCGAAGAAGTGCAGAGAAAAATGAAAGCGAAGACGGCGAAAACGGGTCGGATGAACGGGTGGCAGCAGGAACAACGGGTTACGTTGGCCTAATCTTTATGTGAGATACACTCATTGACTGTAAATAAATTGTGGACAGTCACTTGGCGATTATAGGTGGATGTCCTAATCGATCCTGCAATGGGAAGTGTCAAGGTCATTTGATTTTTCGCTAGAGCGCCGATCTTCCGGTGTCTCTCCCCATTTGGCTTGTCGGTCGACTTTTTAATGAGCAGAACTTCCGTGTGAACATGCTATGGTGTGAACATTTATATGTACATCGGTTTTGTTCCTTTGCAAAACCTAAAGGCGTAGTGACTTCTTACCCAAAAACAATGCTGAAAACTGACGCCAAAAACAAGAATCTAGTGGAAGCAATGCTGCGACATGTACTTGTATGCATATAAGGCACCTACAGGTGTCCATTTTCCAAATGTTTCAAATCACGAGCAAAATGCACGACTCTGGCGACTTTCCTAAGGAAGTGAAGCACGACAATGTTTTGTACCTTCGGTCTGAGGAGCTTGGTGTCGGTTCCTTCGGTGCTGTTTACTCCTTTCGACATGCCGAGAAGAAGGAAAAGGCAGTGGCCATGAAAATTATGAGGTCAGTCGATGAACTAGACCTCGAAGAAATCTGTACCGAATTACGTATTTGGGACCGTCTTGTGCACGAGCACATTGTCCGCCTTTTAGGCTACAAATGGTCGAGGCTCACAGGAATTCATATGTTCATCATGGAACACGCTTCCAGGGGTGACCTCCTGTCCTATATTACGGAGAAAGGTTGTGTTTCGCCTGCCAAGTTGTGGCTCACCGCTTGCCAACTAATAAGTGCTGTCGGCTACATCCACTCATCAGGTTTTGTCCACTGTGACATCAAACCGGACAACATTCTGTTGTTCTCTGAGGACGTTGTGAAGCTGTGCGATTTCGGTCTCACAAGAAAGATTGAAACGGACTGCGCAGGAAACGAGAAGAAGGTCTTTTATTGGAGTGGAACGACTCTGTACTTCTCACCCCTGAAGTACGCCCGATACGAGTCTATCTCAACGAAAGACGACGTCTGGGCATTAGGATACACCCTTTTGTTAATTGCGAGTGGCAAGAAGCCATGGGAGTACCCTTCACTCAACAATGAAGACTACAAGATCTGGCTCAAGAACCCCAGAAAGAGTAAGAACTTCAGGAAGGTTTGCAAGGACAAGTTACTGCTGGAACTCCTTCGGAACATGTTGAATCCATCGGAAAAGCAGCGTTGGACAATGAAGGACGCAGAAAAATCCAGGTACATCCAGAACTCATCAGTTTCGCGTCGGACATCTCGTTTTGGGACGATCATAAAAGCGAAAGTGCTTGCCCCGTTTACCTGTGTGCGAAAAAAGATGTGGAATTGAAGAAAAATGGAAATAAATAATTGTGTATTCCTATACCCTTAGCATGTTGAGAATGTACAAGTGTAGGAAGGGTTGGAATCGCCTAGCAGCGTCCATACAGTCATTTTCCTTCAGGCATCTCAGTCTTGTTCACATTGTTTAGATACATCGTCTTGATTGCGTAGTAGTATGTTTGTTACACGACAATGAGTCATTAAGTAAATCTCAAAACAAAAACAGAATTGTTGTGTAGGTTCAGCCACATCACTCGATGAGTAGCTGTAGAAGGCGACTGTGGATCGTATCACCAAAGCTACGTCTACTCCCTCCCACTACAATGTCACAGGTCGGACTTTGCTTCTAAAAGTTCAACGTTGGGAAGAAGACGTGAGTCACGTCTCCATGTACGCCGTACCGCGTCGTTTCATTCCCTCTGTGGTCAGTATTTGGCGCCGCTGACCAGGAAGTGCGAAAAATGAATGTCCTGGGAGTTAAAGGTGTGCTTCAAGGTCGCGAGATATATTGGTGTCCTGATGGTGGTGGTAAGGAGTTTGCAACTGGTGATTAAGAGTCACTAATGACAAACGATTTTTAGGTCATATCCCATATTGTCCGGGGCCAATAGATCCTGACGATCACATCTACTGCTGTACGTGGTACGCTGGAACGGGAGACATTCCTAGTTGTTGCAAGCATCCGATAGCAACGGCAACACTGGCTACGATCTATGTGGCTGCGTTTGTTGGAACGCTCTGTGAGTTTTTGTTACAAGATCTGGAATGTCTATTTTTGGAAAAATGGAAACAAGCGATCTTTGATGAGCGTGACCTGGTGAATTCCTTGAGTTCTTTTTTGTATTTGACCGTTTTAGAGCTTTTGGTAAAGTAGTTGAAACGTGAATGACAGCAACATATTATTGCCAGGTAGACGTAAAAGGTCTTCAGAAAGGTACTTCTCCCCTGACAGAACAGCGGCTCTGACCGATTTTGAATTGTTTGAAGTAAAAGGAAAATGTCATGACATTTAGGGCTATGTTTTATACTGACGACATTGATCGAGAACTTCAGCACCGTACGTACAGAAGCTAATTTTCATATGTGTTGATTGTTTTTTTTTTTGATTTAAGCTTTGTGATATTTAAGCTGCTTATCAATTAGGTACCAAGTTTAAAGCGTGGCTGAATATCTTTACATGTTTAAAGCGACCGATGGTTTAAAGCGTTTATTAAAGCCATTTCAATTCTTAAAAGCGCCATGGTTGGAAGCTTCGAGAATAAAACGCTTGAAAATGTTGTCTGGAAGGTCCTTGGCTGAAGCGAACGTTTGCGTAACGGCAGTCATGTGATTCAGGCAGCTGAACAGACATTTAATCATTATTTCCGTCTTGGGCGCGCTGCACTTACAATTTAAATACGAACTGCTCTAAGGAAAGTAGCTCATATTTGACGGAAGCGGCATAGAGGGTTGCCGCCGTAGAAATGGTGATATGCCTTTTTAAAATCTCAGAACAAATTTGCTGAAGTTCTGACTCGCAGTAGCAGTTGGCGAGCTCGAGAATGTCAAGAAGTAGGTGTAGGTCAAGACCGCAATCTAACTCGTCGGTGTACAGCCAACGGAGGAATGTGCGGTAGGCAGTATAAGTGTATTCGTTGATAGATATTTCGCTAAGATTCGGTTAGCTTGAAGAAAGAGTCTTTCTAGCAGGGATCTGCTTACTTTTCTGTAGATTCTGTCCAGTGTTCTCCAAACCTCGAACGGAAATATTGAGATCTCATCCTTAAGAAAGACTTGTGTGCGTAGATTGGCTTCCCTTCAACCACAATTTTGAGGTCGGCTGTGTCAGGGTCGTCAAATGACCCCCGTATCGCTTCTCCGACGCCACTCTTCTCCTTAGGCTTTTCTAAACGGATCTTTCTATCTTTCAAAGAAGTAACTATTATTTTACCGAATTCGATGAGCTTACAAGAAGCTGGATTAGCGAAGCAGGCAAACACGTCGTCACATGATGAGAACCTTGTTTCGATTGGGATGTCCGTCGTGTGACCTTTGACTTGGCCCCACATAAAAACCTAAAATCGTTTTTAACGGAGACAGAATATGGCATTACCTTTTCTTCATGGTTCATGGCTACCGTAATGTTGCACGCGTGGCTTGCCGCTATTTCAATTACCCTGAAACAGAGCTGTGGCCATTAGTGGCCCCTAAAGTGGGCGCGCCTCTCACGAACCGGTCCATGCGTCGCTGATCGACGGGCACTGGAAGGGGTTGATTGCTGCGCGCTAGGTTCTCGCCTAATTGGCAACAGCTATTCGAGCCCCAAGCGAATAATTGCCCGTCGTCACTGAGGGCCAACGAGTGCGCGTAGCCGGAGGCGATCTGTGTGATGACGACGTTCTGGAGATTCCGCACCAGGATCGGCGAGTGCTGGTTGGAGAAGTTGCCACAGCCGAGCTGTCCACAGTCGTTGAAGCCCCACGCGTAGACCTAAGAACACTCAATCAGGCAGGCTATAAATATAAGGTGGAAAATTGGGAAGCGGACGGAAAGATGTGAGGGCAACGATCTATGGGCCTTGATATGAGATGTAGGAGTCGTTTTAAGGCTTGTGGAACAGGTTCAAAAGGCCCATCATAACGAAAAATAGATCTCACTGCATATCCCGAGCGGCTCTTTTATTTGATTCCGCCGCTATAACGGGCTGTAGATGACGGGATGGGGATGAGAGTTTAATTAAAAAGATAATTGAAATGTTCACACTGTGGTCAACGTTTGGAAAATAATTATTCTGGCTAGAGTTGTGTTATTTCAAGTAAACAAAGTTAACTAGGTTCAAGATAATTACGTAAGCGTCATTTGGAGACGCTATACACTTTTATTCATTTGATTCTGTGGTTCCGTCCAATAAACCAAATCTCATTTGACCCATATGATCCAGTATAATAAATGCCCAAATGCATCTGACCAGCCCATCAACTCGGTGCCCATGTCTTCATTAGACAGATGGGTGCGTAGGAGCACAGCAGATCGAATATGCTGATACCATGGACCATAAGATGGCTATCAATCAAAAAGTTAATGACGTGTCTAATAACGTCTTTTAAGTCATTCTACGTATGGGAATTTAGGTACGGTCTTAAAGAATATTTCGACATATTGCTCGAAGACCAAAAAGAAGTCCTCTTGTGGAAAAACAAATCCACTAAATAATACATGACCTTCGTCTTATATAAATCGGCCATCAAATTACTATTTTCCATACCCAAGAAACGAAGGACTTTCTCTATAAAAGTGACTTCCGCCTTTCCTCCTTGGATTTACGCGTGCACTTACCTCGCCGCACTCCGTTAGTGCGAGCGTAGACTTTTGGCCACATGAAATGAACTTGACGAATCGATTTCCTAAAACGGCGCTTGCACTCATCGTCCCGTCTGCTCCGTTCAAATGCACTTACTAAGCTGTCCTTCAACTTTTTTTGGGATTCCATGGTTGATGGTGCTGCCAGCGCCCAGTTGACCCGAGTTGTTAAGACCCCAGGCGAACACTTCGCCCTTGTTGGTCAACGCGACCGAATGGAAGTTCCCACAGGAGATTTGCACGACTTTCTCGTTGCAGAGTGCTCCGACTACGGTTGGCGAGGGCACCGCCGAGCACTCCACGTTTGTGCCCACTTGACCGAATGTGTTTGTGCCCCAGGCGTATATTCGGCCTGCGGAGGTGAGTGCAAGTACATGTGGACTCTGTCCAACACACACGGAGATTATTTCTTTCTTGCTGACCTCGTCGATTTTGATAGGCTCAAACAGCTTGTCATGCTGCTTTTGAGCTGAAGTGTTGAAAACATAAGATAAGCGGTTAGCGAGCTAACTAACATGTAATTGACCCAGATAGGCTTCCGATAGCGTAGATGTCATCGTCACGCGTCGCAACGAGTGCTTCTCCACCAAAGTTGCCGAACACGATGGCGAACTAAAATTGGGATTATACGTGTCGGAGAAGAATGTGTGAAACTCAGCAGATATCAGTTATGAAGTACAGCAGTTTGTCCCTATTTTTGTACGTTTCCAGTATGGTTATTTGCAGCTCTGTCCCGAAAAATTCTGAAGAGGTTTTGCCATAAACGCTTTGAGTGTTTACGTGGCCTCCAAAGGAAAATGGTCATTTAAGGTAACAGCAGTAATTGACATACAAAAAGGTGATTTTCTAATTTAGAGGTTAAGGTTTCTAATTTTTTGATTTAGAGGTTTCTGATTTACTTAATTTTCTGTTCTGTCAAGCTGGCGCCGCTTTCAAAAAGCTTAGAGGCAGTTTGTTTGTTCTCCTGAGATAATGAATAAGTGTTCTTTTGCGTCTTTTCTTTTTCGTCAGAGCAAAACAGCTTTTCGAAAGGCAATCTGCGAAAATAATAGTTTGTCTCGGCTAGAGGTAAACAAATAAATTACCACATATAAGAAAATAAGTGTCCTTGGACCTGGCATATATAATGCGTCCACTATTTATTGCCTAACAATGCGTAATAGGACCGATATGTATTTCGCCAGTATATACGTATTTTCTACATTCTCTTGCAACAGGGTCAACAATCATCCATCATTGCCATGCTCCTTGGGACACAAGGGGACAAAGCTTGTGAACAAAGCCCCAAAGGGGAATGAGACTATCAGTGAACCTTGAGCTTTCTTTTTAGAAAGGCTGTTAACGGAGGATTGGATTTTTCAACTGGACCTTCCACTATCTTACGCGCACAGAAAATACAATTCCACTCACTTAAGAACTGACCTTGATGTTGGCTAAGAATTCATCATCGAGAAGCGCGAGCAACGTCCATCGCCTCGGGTCTGACATCGCATATCGGTCTGGAACGGGCTTGTGTTAATAAGCGCGAGGATAAGTGGCAAAAATTAAGCGACGTTTTGTCGCCTAGCAACACGCGCCTGCCCGTGAGAACTTTGCGTCCATCCTGGAAGACGTTGCACTTTCTCGAATTATGCGAGGCGCGACCTTATTCGGGACCCCGCCTGGGCAAATGCCAAAGTGCACCTCGTGGATCGATTACGGAGCACAAAGACAAATGCAATTGGAGTTGTTTGAGGAGCGAATGAGAAGGAATACGGGCTCACCGAAATGAAGGACAAGGAGACGTCCCGACTGGTGGCTAATCCGTTTTGCATAAAAGCGGACACAAATTGGAATGTTTCCTAACAAAGACGGGCAAACGAGCGAAGGGGAAGAGCGGGAAAATTGAGAAGAAGAAGAACTCTGGTGCCGGGGCAAGTGTTGCTCAAGCGAAAATTATTGAATCAATAGAGGGGGAGTAAAGACGATTCGGGAGTTCCTCTTCGTTAATTTGCAGGGATGGACATGAATAGGGAATCCTCCTAAAAGTTTTCTAATGTTGTTCTTTGTCTGCCAAAGCACTCTCAAAGCGTCATGCCAAAATTGAGAAGCTTCTAAATGACCGCATTCACTTAATGAAACAAGTAGCACGTCAAACGTGTTTTGGATCTTAAGGAAACCCGATTCCCCTTAAAAAATCTCCACTCAAAAGGGCGTCCTATTAGAAGGAAGGAAGCGCACTTAAAAGCGGTTTTAAATAATTCTTATTAAAAATGAAGATAACTTAATCCAAAGACTTATCTTTACCCGATCGGGAACCAATATCCCTGTGACCTCAGTCTTCAGTATTCTTTGAAGACAAGCGTCATCTCCAGCAAGCCACTATTGGCTGCTGCTTTGCACTTAAAAGGTTATTGCCTTCGTGTCCAAGTGCGTTCTAGTGCGTCCAACAAAAGACATATTACGAGAAACCTCCCATTTCCTGAGTACGTTCATTTGGATCCCCCGGGAGATGTTTGAACAGCTAAGTAAATCCGTTTCCTTAAGACGCACTTCAACAGATAGTGCAGGCATTAATGCCTTTTGTTTGGAATTTTTCACCGAGAGCTTAATTAAATAAGATAAGATTAATGAGTTTTTCGAAAGAACATTTCGTTTTCGGTTTGATGAAGAAATACTCATCGTGTCACTGAAGCCATTTACATTTTCTACAGAGTAATTCTACGGAGTTCTTACAGAGTAATACTTAGTAGGACGAGAATATCGCTCAAAAGCATGACGGGCATGAAAAACAGGAACATAGATTACAGTGGTCATTCTGGTGATTTCTTGCTTTGAGGCTCATTTTAAATGCATGCAAGTTCGATGTAGTAACTAGGAAAGCTGAAACAAAACAGTGTCAATCAGGAACAAAAGATTTCTGGGTCGCGACTCAATCTCAAGAATTTCCTTTTTGGAGAAAATAGTTCAGCGTGAGGAACCAGAGATGGATTGCATAGTTAAGCAGGATATATTTTGATCTACGTAGAAATGCGCATAAATTAACATGAAAAGCGTGTGTGTCCAGTAGTGACAGGCACAAGATCGCACCTTTGTTTACATTAAAAACAAAGGGCTGCTTGCAAGATAAAGGTACACAGTCTCCAACCGGCCGGTGCCACACACACGCACCAACACGTCACTTTCTAGCGAGCATAGAATCCACGAACGCGACCATAAATCGTAATCTCTTAATCCTACGCATGGATCCGATTAGCGAGGGTCGTTCGGCACAGTTTAAAAGGCGGCCGTTATGGACGGCCTATTATTTTTTTTCTCCTCTCTAGAGATGATCCGAGATAATCGAAGATTTGATTTGGGGTGATAATGTGGCAGAGAGGATAACGGTATTAAATGTTCACCCACTAGAATATCTAAGGATTACTTGTTAAGAGGGACAAGGGACCGGAGAATGTTTCAAGATGGCGTTCTTTGCCCCTTCTTTAAGCGTATATCCGCGAACGGTCGCAAAAAGCGACGAATATGAATAATGGCCCTTAGGCGCGCGAGACGAACGACAAATCCACAAATAAATGACATTCGATTGCTGCCGAGATTCGCGTAGATTTACGACATGATAGCGCGTAGTCGTTTGAGTGGCGGCGAAACGATTCGATTGTGACGGCGGGGCGCCGCCACATACGAATTAGGGTCGTTGGCTTCGGGCCGAGTAAAAACACACAAATCGGTCAGTGAGGGCGATAATTAGCGCGTCGTCGTGCTTCGGAGGAGGACCAGCTGGCAACAAGCCGAGCCGCTTGCCTCCAGCTGAGCACCCTCGAGCACCTTGGGAGCTGCGCAAACAAATGGACCTCGGCGTGTTTGGCGCTAATTGTCACCGAGCTGGGCGGTCAATGGTCGACAACAAAGTAGATGCGATTTTGAGGGGGCTTGAGGGGTTTCTAAAGACCGCAGGGGAAGCCGTAAGTGGAAGCCAGGATTTGTGAGCGAAACGTTTGTCGTCTCTTCATTTTGAGCAATCCGATATGTGATTATGAGGACGCATGAGGGAGCGAATCTGAGAGGAACGCCTTGGTTGGATAATGAGGGGAGAGGCGTTTCATTAGGAAAACACTCGGTTACACGGCCACAGTTGGTTTGAATGGATTGGTTGGGCGAGGAACTTGTTTTATTGACGATTTGGAGAAAAGAAGATTTGAAAGGCAGCTAATTGGAATTCTCTTTCTCACTCCGTACAGAATAGAGAGGGAATGCACTGTACCGGACGTGAAAAAACATGACTTTTGGGCTTCACTCTCTATGTTGACGAGGAAGAACACAAAGCTGCGACGAAGCAGAAAGCATTGTTGCAACGAAGCGTGGCTTTGTGTTTTAAACAATGAAAGTTTGGGAGCGAATAATCAAATTTTGGGGGAGAATTGTTGGAAGTAAATACAATTTTCTGATTTGCTTGGAGCGTGAAAAGCCGGCCGATCGTTGGCGTTTTAGCCTAAGCTACTAATTTGTATAGTGGTGAATGTTCCTTTGGTGTTGGTGGATTTGGGAGCTTCTTTTACCAACCAGTTTAGCAAATATATATCTAAATTGACGTTCCTTGACACCAGATTAGTCCTTGTTTCATCGACATAGACCACGTATTCACTTTAGATTAGACGATGTTAGAATGTCAATTGAGGTATGTATGTCTTAGATTCACAAAATTTCATAAAATTTTGTGTGCCTTGTTCTACACCATGCTGTGCACTCTATCACTTTCTGTAATTAGCGGCATTATCTCTCCTTCAATGTTGTTTCTGTCCTGTTCCCTTTGAACGACCTCTCACATCGCACATTCTCAAATTGCACCATGTCGTAATCTTGCTTCCCTGCATCGTCCCATTTTTCACATTTTGCAAAAGTGCACCCCTAGCAGCAGTTGGCGCCAGACACCGCACCGCCTGTAAGTACGGCAACAATCTCTGCAAAAATCGCCGCCGGAAGCAGTTAGTGCACATTGTAACGCTTTTGTTTCAGTGTTCGTTTTTCTCTCGTGCTACTGCTGCCATTGGTGCCCGATCCGCAAGCGCATCAACGCGAACAAGAGGCGGGAGGACAGCTGAGTTGAATTCATTTTCCGGCAAGAAATCGAAGAACAATCAGACACTTATATGGTACAGGAGTTGTTGCATTATTATGTCTCATCTAAATGCGTATTAAGGCAAGAAAGAAGATGGCCTAGAGAGGGAGGGAGGAAGATGATGAAAGAGTGATTCCGGGCATTGAGCACTCGTTTTCATTTGTTCGAGGGAATGGGCACCTATTTACATAATTGGGGCATTCGAAGGGACTTGGGGAAGTTGTACATAGTAGATTTGCGTTGCCCGTTTTGAAGGCTTCGTCTGAATACTGCGTGACGGATTACTGTAGGGAGATTGATCAATGAGCACCAGGATTCGGGAGAGATTCGAAACAACGGAGGGCTGCGTTTCAGGAGAGTTCCTCGACGTCGCTCACACTGCGATGCAACATGTCGCCAACGCGTTGGATCGATCCGTCAATCTCCTGCAAAGATTGGGTTACATGGTTACGGTCGTCTCAGGAGCTTACGTTAATGAGCTGCGAGTGCGAGCGGAGCATTCCGTTAAGGTAACCGCTTCGGCCGGAAGCCAAGCTGCTGAGGTCGCTTTCACTGGGCGTTTCAGGAAGCGGACGAATGCCCTCTGGTAAGGTACGGTAGCTAACGTCAGCCTGTTCAGGTGGGTAGTAGAACGCTCTGTCAAAGTCGGCTTCGGCGTCGTGGTGGCCGATGAGCTGTTGCGCGAGGAGGATGACTCCGTTGCCGAGACTAGAAGGACGCTTCCGTCGGTCTCTGGAAAGCGACGAGTCTTCGGGGTCCTCGTCGAACATGGCGGGGTCAATTGAGTCTTCCTGGAAGAAAAGGGACAGTTAGACAAGGAGTCACGAGAACGGGGACTGATAATGGTGAATTTTGCAATAGAGCGAGAGCGAAAAGCTGAAGCTAAAGCTGGTTAGAGGAAATCGAGATTTCATGTTAACGTAGCCGTTAAGAATCTGCGTTCTGCACAGTTCCGCGAATCTTCTTGACGACCATGTTTCCTGTCGTCTAATCTTCAAGCGTGTTTTCTATAAGCGCTGCTCACGAGTTTAGGCAGTCCTCTGGTCTGGTAGAAGTAGACTGCACTATGTTGTTGCTTAGAAAATCTCTTTATTCCTTTATGTACACCCGTTTGATCATAATGCGCTAATCTCATAACCTCGCAACCCCTACCGATTCCTCAATATGCAGGTCACTCGTCTTTGACTCGGTTGTCAGGTTCTCGTTTGACATCTGGTAATCCATAATGGAGTCCTGACGCTGCACAGCATAGTCCGGCGAAGTTCCACCACTCCCCCTTTTCACACTGGATAGCTGAAATTTGCACGCATAGAACCGATGAATGAAGAAGCCGGACTTACGCTTCGCTCCTCATGGATCGATTCGGAAATCTGCTCGAGATTTCTGAGCGAAGTGGTGTAGTCACACTTCTTCTGCTTCACTTCGGCCTCAAGGCGCTGGATCAGTGCCTTTTGGTGCTCCAGAACACGCGTGAACTCGATGCGCTGTTCGAAGTAGTGGCGGCTCTTCTTGATCGCCTTTCCGTTGTCTTTCTCCATCTGGGCAATTCGGTGGCGAATCTCCATCATCTTAGCGGAGACGTCGCGGTGTTCCACCTCCGCCTTGCACACTTCTTCATCGGCCTCTTTCACCTTCTGGATGTGGTAGTTGAGCACTTCGAGGCAGTCGGTGGTGGGCGTCTTGTCGCGGTTGAGGCTCTCTTCGCTAAGGTTCACTTGCTGCTTGGCCACAGCCAGCATGGACGTGGCCTTCTCGAAGCGAATGGCTGCCTTCTGGGCATCTTCACGGATCTTGCGTTCCTGAAATCATGACAAAAACAGATGAGCAAGAAAGAGGGCTCCTCCATGCGAATAACAAACGGACCAGCTGGACCAAAGCGCCCCTGGTGACATCACTATAGTACCCGTAACCAGAGCTGTGTCTCGATTCTCGAAAAACCGAGAATTTTTCCGAGAATTCGAGATCGAGACCGAGAATCGAGACCGAGACTCGAAAAGTTTCGAGACCGAGACCGAGAAATTCGAGCGAGACTCGAAAGGTTTCGAGACCGAGAATCGAGACCGATACCGAGACTCGAAAAATTTCGAGATCGAGAGCAAAAATCTCGAACATTTTCGAGTCTCGGTCCAAATTCTCGAAAATTTTTTTAAATTTCTGAAGTTTTTTGGCAATTTTTCATATAATTCATCTGTGCTTTGCATAAACAAGGAATACGAGTAAAATTATACGCACGGTCCTAGCACGAGGACCCTGCAAAAGACTGTTTTTGCGGAGCGCATTTTTTCGAGACCGAGACTCGGTGCCTTCGAGACCGAGATCGAGACTCGAAAGGGTTCGAGACTGAGACCGAGAATTTCGAGCGAGACTCGAAAAGTTTCGAGACCGAGAATCGAGACCGAGACTCGAAAAATTTCGAGCGAGGCACAGCTCTGTCATACGACTGTCCCACCCCGGGACCGGTCACATTAACCTTCGACCCTGATCTTGATGTTCATTCAGTGGTGACGTTAAATGAGACAATTCTCGGCAGAACTGTCAATGTAATCTTGCAAACTACGGTCAAACTGCAATCACTTCGCGATACGATTAATGAGCGATCATCCTCCGCAAATTTGTTGTTTGATTCTCATTACGACTTTCCTTTTTGCTTACCGTAATGGCTACTGTAACGGTTGCTCAGTGGCGTACTGGATTGGGTGTGCGTGTCGTCCTTGTCGCATTGTCTTGTGTTTTTTCATTGTTTGACTTGAATCACTCACATAGAAGTAGTTCATGCAGTTCGGGAGAGTTCTGCCGCATATCAATTTCACGCATTTGTGCGGTGTACACAGCACCTTTGTTTTTGTTGAAAACTAACTTGAATTTGATCTCCTTAAATAATTCATCATTTCTCAGAATCCGACAGAAAGACAACAGAAAAAAGAACCTGTCGCTCTCATTCTGAATGAACTCCTGCGGTCGCCAGATAATTCCCGAAGTTTCCTCTGTTCAACGTCAGCTCCGCGACGACTGGGATAACCGTGAATTTGAACAAATTATTTCGGATAACATTAAGCACATCGCAGATTTCTTATCCAACTTCGGTTAGTTTTTTACCAGTTTGTTTTTCAATTTCTTGAGTTCTTTCTGGCACTTCCTGCGTATGTGTTTCAGAACTCTCCTGTCGCAGTAAGATCGCTGCTTTGAACGACAAGATCAGTGTGTTGGAGCGCAAAATTGAATTCCTCGAAGCATCTGTAGGTTGCTTATCTCTTCAAACATTTCAAGTGGGCGATTCTACTCTGTTGATCGCGATTCATTTCGGTCTTTGTGGTTTTGCCTTCTTGTGGTGTGGTATTGTGAGTGATTTACATTTATACCCTCGTAAAAGTTTCTTGGCAGTTATAACAGATGGCTTCGCATGTACGACACAAATCAATTGGATTAAAGTCCAGGATATTCCGTGCCCGCGGTCCCTGAAATATATTCAATTGCTTACTGTGTCGGAAACGTCTGTCCGATTCTAATTGATTATCTTTGGGTGTCCGTTTATATACTTCGTTATGCTAGTAAAATAATTTATATGTTTTTCAGGTTACGAAAGGCGAAACTTTAAATTGAGGCATGTCGGGTGCCCGTCTGACTAAGGCTGGTGCCGAAGTCGTCCGCCATGTGGCCCCAGTGAAGTCGTCGTCGAAGGATCAAGCTCGTGCTTCTGTTCTTGCTGTGTATAAGGAACTGTAGGTTTCTTTCAATATGTAATAACAAAAAGTGCCGTATTATATTACTGAATGGAGTGTTTTTGCACGAATGACAGCCAACTTATCCGACTTAACATTGCGTTTGTCTACGTGGTTTATATGGTTCAAAATGGTCCAAATGGCTGCACACCATCGATCGCTCTCTGGTTTTGGTTTTTGTCAATTTTTACTGCGTAGAGGCTTATAGATTTTCGAGATGTAGCGCATCACGACCAACTCAGCCGTTCTGTTTTTTTTCTACCGTTCCGCTGCCTCGGTACAAGCTCGAACGCAGTAGCTTATTGGACAGTGAATGTATATGCCAAATTTCTAGAGTCAGCGCGGGTTCTTCATGTAGTTAGTTATATTTTGTCACAGCGTATGTTTGTTCAGTGTCACCGCTTGCCTGCGTTCCACTTATTCTATCGATCCGCATCCCTCTCTTCTGCTCTCCTCAGTTGTGTGCGCCAACCCTCTGTCCGTTGCTTGCGCATTTTCTCTACCCTGTTTGGTGGCTGCTTCGCTCCCCCAGTCGGCAGCCATCTCATTTCAGTGCCTGTGTTCTCATTCGCTGTCCCGCGACACATGGGACAGAATAGCATTCATTACTTGCTTTTCTGCGATGTAAAATTACTTTCTTTCAGGCAGCGTTTGACCCCTCAGTTTTGGTGGGACTATGGCATGCATGATATGCCTCTTCCAGTTTTCCGTGCCGTCCTCAAAAAACAGTTTACTAAGAACGCTCACTTGAGTGACCTCCGTGTAATCGATCGTAAAGTTGCCGAAACTCATCAGGTTTGAACATGAAGAGATTTTCAACGCTATTGGTATTTTTAGCATATGCAAAGTATCCGCTACGCATTCTACAACCCCGATCATGTTAGGAACTATCTGTTCCGCGAAAATGTAGATGCCAAGCCTAAGGACTTCCTGTCTCAGTTCCTCAGTGGAAAGGAGTAGCATATCTCCATTGAAATGTTGTAGACCCCGTAAGTAGATAATTACACCAATAAACCTATTTCTTTAACTATAATGATATTTTCACTGCATTACTAGCCTGCATTTTATATCTTTTTTGTGACAAGTTTATTTTATACAATCGATGCAGTTTCCGTGGGCGTCATGTCCTTGTGTAGAGTTTTGCCGGGGCATTTGCGTCATGTTTTGTATCGTGGTGCTTCTACCACGTCCACAATTGACACTCGTGAAATGGACACATTTCGTGGCCTTTCAAAGCAGTGGGCCGATGAATCGCAGGCGTTCAAAGCGCTCTATTCATTAAACAAAGTTCGAGTTCCTTGGATCAAGGAATCGATTTCGAAAGATAAGGTAGTCATTTATCCCTTATTGTTTCTTCTAAACTATCCAAATTTTAGGAAACTCTTATTGGTTCTCGCATTGCTGACATTGGTTGTGGTGGAGGTTTACTATCCATCCCGCTAGCAAGGCTCGGCGCTGATGTGAGTGGTATTGATGCAAACCCTGAGGCAATTGAATCTGCAAAGTTGGTTCTTAAACGCTCGCCACAACTTTGTGGCTCTTTGGAATACGTTTACACCAATGTCACTGATTTTGCTGCAAAAAACGAGTCAAGTAAGTGCGTCAGTTCTGTTTTAACGCTACGCCTTTTCTGTTGCATTGCAGGTTTTGATGCAGTTGTCGCGTCGGAAATAATCGAACACGTGGCTGACGTTGGGTCGTTCATTGACGCGTGCGTTCGTCTTGCGCGCCCCGGAGCATCGATTTTTTTCACAACGATTAATAAGACATTGATGAGCAAGTTATTAGCTGTTTGGATGGCAGAGGTTAGGTCACCGTCGTAATATTTCACTTAGTTTTTTTTTTCAGGATGTTTTACAAATTGTTCCTGAAGGTGTGCATGACTGGAATAAGTTTATAGAACCGGCATTGCTTTGTCACGAGTTAGAAAGTAGAGGTTGTGAAATGCGCTTCTCCCACGGTCTCATATACAACCCAATGTTGAATGAGTGGACCTGGAGCCCGTCAAAACTTATGAACTATGCTGTTACAGCGGTGAAGATGTAATTTCTGTGTAGCTCAATAAATCAGTTCTATTGAAGAGTGCTTCATTTCCCCGTTCATGTCTACTTACAAATCCTCTTGGATTACATTTTTTGTTGTTTATTGTGCAACTATTCCTGTGCATTACGCTTTCAGTCTGAACTATTTCCTTCCCTCTGCTAGCTGTGATGGACGAAGAATATGATGCTATTGTACTTGGCACTGGGCTGAAGGAGTGCATTTTATCCGGAATGCTCTCCGCTTCGGGCAAGAAGGTTCTTCACATGGACCGGAACAGTTATTACGGAGGCGACTCTGCTTCACTAACACCTCTCGAACAGTTGTACGAGAAGTTCATGGGTACGTCTAGTAAACACTTGATCTTCATATTATTGCTACCCGACTGCAGGCCCGCAAGCGAAGCCTCTCCCTTCAATGGGTCGTGGACGCGACTGGAACGTTGATCTGATTCCTAAATTTTTAATGGCCAACGGCAGTCTTGTGAAGTTGCTCATTCACACAGGAGTAACTCGTTATTTGGAATTTAAATCGATCGAGGGATCATATGTGTACAAAGGTGGCAAGGTCTTCAAGGTTCCCGCTGATGAGATGGAAGCGCTTTCGACAAGTTTGATGGGAATGTTTGAGAAACGTCGGTTCAAGAAATTCCTTGTATGGGTTCAGAATTTTGATGTTAACAACAAGGAAAGCTGGCAAGGGTTAGACCCTTTCAACAATACAATGAAGCAAGTATATGAAAAGTTTGGCCTTGACGAAAACACGGCCGATTTTACCGGTCATGCTCTTGCCCTTTATCGTGATGACAAGTATGTTTCCGGGAACTTCTCACACATGATCAGATGTGGTTTTTAGGTACAAGGATCAGCCATTCGCATCGGCTGTTGAGCGCATTCGCCTCTACAGCGATTCTCTTGCTCGTTATGGAAAGTCGCCGTATTTGTATCCACTTTACGGTCTTGGAGAGCTCCCACAAGGATTCGCCAGGTTGAGTGCTATATACGGGGGCACCTACATGCTTGATAAGCCGGTTGATAGTCTTGTAATCGAAAATGGAAAGGTTGTCGGAGTTAAATCTGGAGATGAAGTTGCTCGCTGCAAGCAGGTGTTCTGCGATCCTTCGTATGCAATGGATCGTGTTAAGAAGGTTGGACAAGTTATCCGGGCCATTTGCCTCTTAAATCATCCAATCCCCAATACTAATGACGCTCAAAGCTGTCAGATTATAATTCCTCAAAAACAGGTTAATCGCCACTATGGTACGTTCTGTCCTCACGAGCAAAGTGAATCCATCTTTGTATTTAAGATATATACATATCTTGTGTGGCAAACACGAATATGGTCGCTCCAAAAGGTTGGTACATCGCCATGGTGTCGACAACGGTTGAAACTCAGAACCCCGAAGCCGAAATCTTGCCGGGTCTCCAGCTCCTCGGACAGATCACCGAACGGTTAGCAGCCATATTATAGCTCATTTAGAAAAAGTACTTTAGATTCACAAGCATTTCTGATGTGTACGAACCGACCGACTTAGGTACTGAGTCGCAGATTTTTATCTCACAATCATATGATGCTACTACGCACTTTGAAACTACGTGCAAGGACGTCCTCGACATTTTCCAGCGCGCCACTGAGACTGAATTTGATTTCTCGAAGATAACTCATTTAAGCCTAGAAGACAATGAGTAGAATAGTCTTTGCAAGAAAAGGCATATTTCTCTATTCCATTTATTGTGATTTCTTAAGGCATTCTTTTCTTTTAGCTGCTTATATTTTATTGTGGCTGATCGGTCCACAATATACGGTCCATAATTTATTATGCTTCTGGTTGGAGGGCAGTGCGCCCTACTCCACGTCCCTATTCCGCTGTCTTTGTCACTCAGATTTTTAGACAATACTTTCACTTTGCTTTCTTGACTTTTTTGATGGTGGTTGTCCGTAAATGATTAAATCCATGTTTTTTTCTTGTATTGGTGTGGAATTTGCGGTGCAATAATTTAGTGCATTAGGGAGCCTATAGAGCGTTACGGAGAGGACATAATCGGTTGAAGACAAGCAAAGGATCGAAGGCTCGTCCTTGTGAAAAGCTATGGAGATAACTCAATATCGAATCGTCTAGTGCTTTTCTACCGGCAATAACGGAGATATATGGGGGAGATATATAGATTCTTCTACGATGATGGTCTGAAAATGATTCGACGGAGCAGCACCCAAGTACAGTACGGTGCATAATGATATGACCACCCTAGATTTGACCCGTTTCTTAGGATTTTGGGGGTTTCTGCAAAAACCGATAATACTACGTGAAAGAAAATCGCAAATAACGGTAAGTAGCATCGGAAAAGTAGAAGTAGGGATTGTCAAGTGCTTACAGAGAGCATCGGAAATGAAATGTACCCAATTCAAGTGGTGCATAATGATATGACCACCGCTTTATTTTGTGAAATTTGCGCAGAAATAATACCTTTTTTCACGTTTTTGCGCGTAGTCGTGATGGAAATATTCTTAAGCACGATAACAGAAAAAATCAGATCACAGAAAAACTTTTTTAAGAAAGTTTTCGGTAATTTTCGGCAAGAGCCTATGAAATTCTGAAAATTCAGCTGTATTTCACTGCTGTTGTGTCGAATCTGAATTTAAATAACGTATTTACGTTCAGCGACTAGAAAAGCCCCCAATTGGAAGGATTATAAGCGCAAAACAATAAAAAAACGCAATTTTTCTGGAATTTTGAGAAAAACCACAGTGGTCCAAGTTGAAAATACCCTCTAAAAATTGATTTTTACAACCGATTTTTGCGATTTAACGTGTTTTTCTTAACAAACAGTGCAGAAGCAACTAAGAAACTTCCTGAAACACAGTTTAAATATTGGTGAGAGCTTCCAAAAATTTGTTCCTGACAGCCACTCATGAAATTCAGATCTGACCAAGTCGACAGACCAAGCCTTTAGGTTTCTCACCAATTCAAAATAACTGCATTTGTTATTTTTGGACGTCCGCAAGGACTACACACTGTTTAGAACCAAATCCACCGTTTAAAAGACGATGTTCACTGTTTGTTAAGAAAAACACGTTAAATCGCAAAAATCGGTTGTAAAAATCAATTTTTAGAGGGTATTTTCAACTTGGACCACTGGTTTTTCTCAAAATTCCAGAAAAATTGCGTTTTTTTATTGTTTTGCGCTTATAATCCTTCCAATTGGGGGCTTTTCTAGTCGCTGAACGTAAATACGTTATTTAAATTCAGATTCGACACAACAGCAGTGAAATACAGCTGAATTTTCAGAATTTCATAGGCTCTTGCCGAAAATTACCGAAAGCTTTCTTAAAAAAGTTTTTCTGTGATCTGATTTTTTCTGTTATCGTGCTTAAGAATATTTCCATCACGACTACGCGCAAAAACGTGAAAAAAGGTATTATTTCTGCGCAAATTTCACAAAATAAAGCGGTGGTCATATCATTATGCACCACTTGAATTGGGTACATTTCATTTCCGATGCTCCCTGTAAGCACTTGACAATCTCTACTTCTACTTTTCCGATGCTACTTACTGTTATTTGCGATGCTCTTTCACGTAGTATTATCGGTTTTTGCAGAAACCCCCAAAAATCCTAAGAAACGGGTCAAATCTAGGGTTGGCCCGAACCCGAACCGAACCGAACCGACCGTCGGTCGACTTTTTGGGTTCGGTTCGGGTTCGGTTCGGTTCGGGTTCGAAAAAAATGGGTTCGGGTTCGAGTTCGGTTCGGCTCGAAAAAATTGGGTTCGGTTCGAGTTCGGTTCGGTTCGGTTCGACAATTTTTTTGGGTTCGGGCCAACCCTAGTCAAATCTAGGGTGGTCATATCATTATGCACCGTACTGTAGCTTGTCGCAAGCAATACTACATACACGCACTGAACTCATTGAAAATTTCATTATGGATGTTTCCGAATAGCGCTTGCACTTTTTGTTAGTTTTGCAGCAACCTGACAAAATTTAAGATTGCTTGTCGTTGAAATGGAACGTTGGTATGACCACGCGCTCTCATCATTAGGTGAGTATTACAGCGATCGCTCATGCCTTCACGACCTTGTATAAAGGAGTATGCGTCCTTGCAACCGCTGATCACGAATCTGTAACGAGTAGTCTCTACTTCTGTTCTACCAAAGACATGGATCTACATCAACTAGTTTCTGTAAACATATTTAATCCTCTTCCGGAATACCCTACGGACCAACGCTCTGTAAATGTGCCACATGCGCCGAAACGATATGTGCCCCTAACTTTGGAAGAGAAAAAGGTAAATTGCTATGAAAAAGGCTTATTGACTTTTATATATCCGCATTAGCTCGCAGTGCGCAATGCTCTACGTTATATTCCAAGCCATTTACATGGCCTTATGGCGAAAGAGTTTGCAAACGAACTCGAAGAATATGGCCATATTTACGCGTTTCGTTTCATGCCGAATTATGATGTAAAGGTATGTGGATAAAAAATATAAAAATACCGTGACAGTAGCGAATTCATTGGAACGATAGTATCTATCAAATTCAGCAACTGTCTTTTAGGCGCCTTCTTTAAGTGAAATCCCGGCCAAATGCGGACAGGCTGCTTCCATTATACTCATGATCCTTAATAATTTGGATCCAAACGTAGCTCAGTTTCCCCAAGAACTTGTCACTTATGGGGGTAATGGCCAGGTGTTCTCTAACTGGATTCAAGTAAGTAAGCCTTCATGCATCTTGAAGTCAAAGCCGTACAGTTTCGTCTCACTTTGCACTACTTATCGATCATGGACGAGGAACAGACATTAGTGATGTATTCTGGTCACCCCAGTGGTCTTTTTCCTTCGCACAAGGATGCTCCTCGTATGGTTATTACTAACGGAATGGTTGAAATATTTTTTGTACGTTGAAAATAAAATGCGATCTTTAGATGGTTCCAAATTATTCAACGAAGGAACTTTATGACAAATACTTTGCTTTGGGAGTTACGCAGTACGGACAGATGACGGCTGGGAGTTATTGCTACATTGGACCCCAAGGAATAGTACATGGAACGACGGTACGATTTTTAGTTCAGTTCAGATATGCTATAGAAGATGGAATACTTCGTAGCTGGGCATAAATCTTCACGGTTAATGTCAACGATGTTACTTCAGTAAAGTCTGTTTAGATTACTGTAATGAACGCAGGCCGAAAATATCTAAAAACAGATAACCTTGCTGGTAAAGTCTTCGTTACTTCCGGACTTGGTGGAATGAGTGGAGCTCAGGCAAAAGCTGCTGTAATTGCTGGCTGTATAGGAGTCATTGCCGAGGTTTGATCGTCTCTACCATCTTATATTTTTGAACAATAATATTCTAGATTAATGAAACAGCGCTAATGAAGCGCCATAAACAAGGATGGCTTGATCTTTACAGTGACAATTTAGACATCATTATTGCACACATCAGAGACTATAAGAAATCAAAGAAGCCGGTTAGTATCGGCTATTTCGGTAACGTTGTTGATTTATGGTAAGAACTTCTGCAACTGAACATCTTGCAATGTTTTGGTTATGTTCATCTTGGACTTTAGGGAGAGGCTCTGTGCAGAAAAGGAAATGTTAGTGGAGCTCGGTTCTGATCAGACATCTTGCCACAATCCCTATAACGGTGGCTACTATCCGGCTGGGCTCTCATTTGAAGAATCCGAAAAGCTGATGGTGTCTAACCCTGAAGAATTTCAACGTTGCGTCCGAAAGAGGTACACATATTTTCTATTGGACTGTCGGGTATGAAGTGCGCGGTAACATGTATGTCGTCTATACTCGCAGTGTGTATTAGTAGAGAGAAACCAATTAGTGTGCTGTTACCAGCAGCTTATCCTCTTCCCTACCAATATGCGGTCGCCTCTCGACATTGTGTAAATTGGTACTTTTTGACCTTTTTCGTTCACCCTAACCAAAAAATACCACCCTCAGATTTTCAACATGATAGGTTAAATGTGCTTCTAAAAAATCCATCTGTGTACCAACGGGCGGCGCGCCTCAACCACGTTAAAGGCAAGGGTCCGCCATTTACAGAAACGTGTAGAAAATCGTTCGGAAAAATTCAAAGCGCAGTTAAAAAAAATTAGAGATTAAAATGATTATCGAAGAAATTTTTAAGGGGACCATTGTGCTCTGTGTATAGTAGGATAGTTAAGCAGTCGGATTCTAGAAAGATCGTAGCGGCAAGCCACAACACCCAGTTACTTGCGCACACAACAGCTGGACAGATCGCTGGCGGCAATACCAAGAAAGAGACCAAAAGGTGAAAAAAGTCCGCCTTCCTGACAAATATAGAAAACCGCACTTCTCAAATGTCACCCTTTCTTAACTCTATCGTTTTGCGCTAAAAATTTCTCGCCAACGGAGAATGTAGCCAAAATCGTGTCCTGTCAGAATACTGTCATTTCTAGTTCATAAGAAACAAATTTCAAGGACAAAGATTTTATTCAAATGAGGACATCCAAAAAAAGTTACAAATTTATTTCGATCTGGGACATCCCTTTTTCTAAGAGCTTGGATCCCACCGTTGGGAAGTAAAATGTACAGGACTTTTAGTGTCTAACTATGCATAAAATAGGTTTAAGCGTTGTGTATAAGTTAATTAAAAATGGTTGGAGTTTACCGCTCATTTTATACCCGACAACCCAATAGAATTTCTCGCGCCGTATAGATTCATGAAACTTTAATATATCGCAAAAAATTCACTCTCAGTAAGTTCTCGTGAAGATATCCAGCATGGTACTTTGAAATAACTATTATAGTAGATAGTTATCATAGTATATAACACTGTCTAAAACATCTTTTTTAGCTTACTTCGACAAATTAAAGCCATTGAAAAGCTCACTGCACGTGGCTTGTATTTCTGGGATTATGGAAATGCATTCCTTCTCGAATGTCATCGCGCAGGAGCTGACATTCTTTCGGAAGGAGCTACGGATACTAAAAGCTTTAAGTACCCATCTTACTTTCAACATATTATGGGGTAACCAATTCATGACAGCTAAAGGATCTTAATGCTCATCTTAGTGATATCTTCTCTATGGGATTTGGGCCATTCCGTTGGGTTTGCACGTCAGGTGACCCTGCTGATCTCCGCAAAAGTGACGAAATTGCAGCGAATGTCATTAAAGAACTAAGCCAGCTTGACCGTAAGAGTGTGTATGCATTCAACGAATAAGCCGAGTTTAGTCCCACAAGGCGTCCGCCAACAATACGAAGACAACCGCCACTGGATTGAGAATGCTGAAAAGCACGATCTAGTCGTCGGAAGCCAGGCGAGAATCCTCTATTCAGACCAACAAGGACGTTCTACTCTCGCTCTTGCCTTTAACAAAGCAGTGAAGGATGGTGTCATCAAGGCTCCGATAGTCATTTCTCGTGATCATCACGATGTTAGTGGAACGGACAGCCCTTACCGAGAAACGGCGAACATCACCGATGGCTCGGCCTACTGCGCCGACATGGCTGTTCAAAATGTTATTGGAGACGCTCTTCGTGGGGCTACGTGGGTTTCTATCCATAATGGAGGAGGTGTTGGCTGGGGTGACGTCATAAACGGTGGATTTGGAATGCTGCTCGATGGATCGGAGGTAAGTTAGAACATAATAACCGCTGATATGATTGCCGAGGTATGCCGCCAACCATGTCATTTACTTTAAAGTAGGGAACTATTTGAAACAGTCTCCGATTAACATCATATCCGTATCAATAACATACAATATTTACATAACGTAAAGTTTTTCTTTAGAGTGCTTCTCACCGAGCAGAAGCTATGTTGAACTGGGATGTTGCTAATGGTGTAACGCGCCGTTCGTGGTCAGGTAACGAATATGCTTACGAGGCAATGAAGCGAACGCAAGAACGAATTAAAGGACTTCATGTGACTCTACCTAACAGCGTGGCTGACGAGAAAATCTTTGACACATTGTTCTAGGAGCTGAATTTAATAGACGTAGATTAAATAAACGTACCAACTGTTATTGCAACTCGAGATGCCTTTGAGTTACATTGAAGTTCACTTGAGGTATCTATGTAAAGTGATTGGACAATTGTTTTATGGTGATGTTTCACAGTTTGCAAAAATTAAAGAAGAATGTACACTCTGCCAAATAAAGATAGGACACCCCCCTTCTGCAGCTGTATCTCCAGATTGACGAACTTTCATAAAAAGCGGAGTACACCATTGGAAAGAGCTTATGAAATAGGGGTACCCTACATGCAAA